>VMBQ01004136.1:0-41845 GCA_007657795.1 Dreissena rostriformis | reverse complement strand
AAAAAATGGAGGGGGGGGGGGGCAGAGGATTTTTTGCTGAAATAGGGGAAAAAAGTATACCATTTTAAGGTGGGAATGGGGCTGAATTTTGGCCCCAAAAACGGCCAAACGAGGGCCCTGGCCATAAATGATCTTGTCCGGGCCATAACTATGTCATTCATTGTGAGATTTTAAATTACCTGGTACCTTTGTACACAATCATTGGACGGTGTGTCATGTGAAAGAATTACGTTGATATCCAAGGTCAAGGTCACACTTGGAATTCAAAAGTCAAAAATGGCCATACAAGAGCTTGTCCGGGCCAAAACTTTGTCATTCATTGTGTGATTTAAAAATGACTTTGTACATTAATTTTGTTCTCAGTCTTTGGACGGCGTGTCATGCTCTTTCAGTCATTGAGAAGGCCAACTCCAGGTTAAAATATCTATATAGAAAGAAAGAATATCTCACCCAGCAAACCAAGAAACTTCTTGTCATGTCTTTGATCCAATGTCATTTTGATTATGCTAGCTCTATATGGTACCACAGTCTCACCAAAGTGTTACAAAATAAGCTCCAAACCACCCAGAATAAGTTATAGTGATTTGTCCTAGGTCTCGATGCAAGGGCTCATATTGGGCCAGAACAATTTCAACTGGCTACCAGTCAATAAACGTGTTGACCAGATTGTTCTCAGCCATGTGTTTAAGATTCAAAATGAATTAGCCCCTGACTATATGGGAGAACATTTTATTCCGCAGGCTTCTATTCATTATACAGGACCAGGTCAACTCAAAAAGGTGCATTTGCTGTCCCCAAAGTTAAAGGTTTCGGGTAAAAGTCCTTTTGTTGCACGGGATGCTAATTATGGAACAATTTACCCTCCATTATAACACAGATTGATAGATTGTCAGATTTTAAGTCGTCTTTAAAAACTCATTTATTAGAGAATCTGTAACTTTTTATGTGTATTGTTTTTTTTGTGTGTTAAGGAATCAGTTCTAGTCATCAATTTTTATCATCATTGATCCTATCTTCCATAAATGTTATGCATTCTCCATTTTTATAAGTGCCACTCTATGTCCTGCCACCAGCACAAAGGACCACAATGGATATTTTTTTTTTTATATGGGTTTACTCATTTTTGTGTTATCCTTGGTGTTTGGTGTGTATGTCATGGTATATTCATCTTCATGTATGTGATATTTTTATATTTTGTACATGTTGTGAATGTCCATGTATGCATTTCTTGCCGAAAAAAATATATCTATCTGTCCATCCATCTATCCATCCATCTATCCATCTATCCATCCATCTATCTATCTATCTATCTATCTATCTATCTATCTTTCTATCTATCTATCTATGCGAAAGAATTCAAGAGTTCAAAGGTCAAATTGGCCATAAATAAAAATGGCATAATAATTCTTAAAAATCACCATAAATTAGCTTCTCTTGTTTTGTGAAGACAGCATGCAAACTATTCTGTGTCAATGCAGCATGTGGGGGTATACGTCATCTCTGTGACAAAGCTCTAGTTTCAAATGAACTGTATTATAACATAGTTTTAGGCCTCTATGACATGGCATTGATACTTTATTTTGAAACAGACTTAACACAACTAAAATGGAGTCTCAATTATTATCCAGGAAGTTTGTTACACCAATCAAGAAAACATCAATGAGAAAAATATTGTTTCAAATTCTCTCAAAATATTTCCTTTCACTGGAGGCATACAGCAATTGTGTCAAATAGCCGAGTGTCAATATTGAATCTGCGCCTGTCACAATGTTTGTACAGCATGAAAGCCATGTGGTCGGCTGTGGTGTATTGTCCGATTTGACCTGCGGATGTTTTTATTTTGTATCGTTGTGTTGACATAAGCTACACAAACAGTAAACAAAACAACATTATTACCCCACTTAAGGCCGGTCTCTTAATTTTTGTCACATGATGTTAGGATTCTGTAGTTATGGCCAGGGTTGGGGTGGGGTGGGGGTGGAATTCTTTAATTGTGGTTTAATGTCTGAATTTGAAGGTGGTATTTAACTTACAAATATAAAACAAGAATAAACATTAATAAAATATACACACTGTAAAGATAAATATTGCAACAGACTAATCAGACCATTGCCATCTAGCCTAGCAAAATTCTTGTACTACCGCTGTAGCTGTAGCTGCTGATAATGCTGCTGCATGGACATAATAAAAATACTTGCTCAAAGAAACTACTTTGATACAACCATAAACCTTTTAGATTTAAGAAACAACTTTTATAAAACCATAAACCTTTTAGATTTAAGAAACAACTTTTATAAAACCATAGACCTTAAAGAAATGACTTCAATAAAACCATAAATCCTTCAGGACGGTAAGGCAGGTTAATATACAAAGTAAATTAAATCAGTAATAAAATATCCACTTGATTTGTTCATCCACGATTAATCCCCATAGTAATCCCCTACATTGACTTTTTAATCAGACCATAATTGTCATTAACAAGTAGCCGTTAAGTGACCGCAGAGTTTTTTTTAGAGCAAATTAATAGAAAAGGATCAAACAAGATTAAGAGACCCTTATGGTGCTTTAACAACCACTCAGCGAAGCTTTATTTGGTTTAATAGGTTTGTTACTTTGTTTGTGAAAGACACTAATGAATGGTACTTCAGTTGGATATGTTCTGTTGAAGCTGTTCTCAAGATTTTACTTGCTTTGGGAAAACAGGGTTTAATGCATGTGCGTAAAATGTCGTCCCAGATTAGCCTTTTAAGTCTGCACAGGCTAATCAGGGACGACATTTTCAGCCTAAACAATATTTTTGCTAAGAAGAGATTACCTTAAAATGAAAAACACAATTAAACCCTAAAATGTTGTCCCTGATCAGCCTGTGTAGACTGCACAGACTAATCTGGGATGACACTTTACGCACATGCATTAAACCCCGTTTTTTGAGACAGACCCTCACTTAAATTGGAGCAAATCATATTGGAAGAAGAGTTCTTTCATCTGTAATTAGTAATTTTCAACCAAGACAAACCTTGTTATAAGAAATTTTCTGAAGAAAGCTTTGTTTTTTTGTTACAAAATGAATAAATAAATTGTTTGAAAGTAAACTATGATAATGTCCATGTATAATAAGGTATTTTATTATGGTGATAACTAAAATGCAGTTTAAATGCCAGTTTTCATTGTCATATTTCGGGAAATAAAAGAGAAAATGAAGCAAATATAAAGTATGTGACTGCAATTTTTGAATATAGCAGTGAAAGCTGATGCGTTTTCCGTATCTATGAGATTCTTCTTTAAATTCCTATAATGTATTAAGTTCTTTTCATTCCGTTGTAATCTGCAAGATAACAAGCGTACAGTTCTCACGATGTCATTCCCTTGTAAATTCACAATATACTCTGATCTTTCACATCAATTACCCAACTACCAATGTTTTATTGCATGTGTGGCAAATTTGTAAATAATCGCCAATTTTCATCAAAATATTTTTGTCTTTCAACGCTGTGTTTGGATGTTGTCAGAATGATCATAAAAGTTTAGGTGGATTACAAGATTGGCCATTGAGAGGCCGTTTAATGCTATAAAATTATTACTAATCTAAGGGGCTGGGAAAACTTACCCTTGATCAAACATTAATCTTCACGCCATCAGAAAAATTTGACCACCAATGTTCATACAAATATCTCCTGTCACATTTCAGTAAAATGAGGTGAACACAAAAAAAATCTTAGAAATTGTTGCTTAGCGCTTTCCCCAAATGGCTCTGGGGTCATTTTTAACGTCTGCAACATTAACTCCACTTTCAGTGACCATTGTGTCGTTGTTTTGATGTTTCTCAACCAAACACATTGTGCTCTCGCCTCATTTCCCCCATTTGACCCCGCCTCCTCAACTTTGAAGCCGACGAGCCGATAGGGGGGCCGACAGTGTTACGAACGGTGTCAAGTCTGGGCATTTCCCCCTGCTGTGCAACACGCACGGCGCGCTTTCATACGAACACCGGTCAGTACAGGTGCACTCTGGGATAACGCTCGCTTGGAACGTTCGCTAACAAATTACTTGTCAATGGATTTAAATACGGTCATTGATGTGCCCTTTGTGACTGCCCCAGTCCACTCGAGCTTGCTTTCAGACTTAGCATGCTTTGCATTTGCAGTTGCCATTTTGACGATTTTGTCCCATAGAGGAACAGTGGCATAGAATTCACACTTGAGTGGGAATGATTTGGTGAAGGACCCTTGATTTATTTATTAATTGTGTTAACATAATGACTCCCCTATTTAAATAGAATAAACCACTTTTAGAATTTGATTAGAATTTTAATATGCCTATTCTGTTAGCAATGAATGTTGAGCTTTCACGCTGAGTGCTTAAAACAGATTTGCTTTTATAGAAGGATATTAATGATTTAAATTAGTGAATAAATAATGATTGGAATTGATAATTTTAGAAATTAATAATTAATTTTCATCTAAACTTATTGTAGTGCTGTGTATGCTTTTATTCTGGTCCATTGAATAAATCAAGTGCACCAAATTTGAAATGAAGGGTTTACGTATTTACTTTTATGGATTAATTTGGCCACCCATGTTGAAAAGTGACACAAGAAGACGATGAAAATATATTTAAAAGTGTCATAATAATATTTTATAGCTTTGTTAATGTGAAGTATGTTCAGAAGATCTGGTAATCTTGTGTTGTAAGAGTAAATCACACATTTTGAACCCAAATTCCTAGTTTTATTTAGTTTATTGAGATTGAAATTAAATACTTTGGCACGGGAGCATTTGCGATGAAACAAACTTGACATTATATTGAATGCAAAAAATTCATTGTATTATGATTGCAGAAAAAAAGAGCCTCACTCAGTGAAAAGAGGGTTTAATGCATGTGAGTAAAGTGTTGTCCCAGATTAATCAGGGACAACACTTTCCACCCAAACTGGATTTTTGTAAAGAGTCTTCCTTTAAGCAAAAATTACAAAAAAAAGTAGAATGTGTTGTCCCTGATAAGCCTGTGCGGATTGCACAGGCTAATCTAGGACAACACTTTATGGACGTGCTTTAAACCCCCTTTTTGCAGAGCAAGGCTCATATATAAACGTGCAGAAGATCACATAGATATTCTTGACTCTAAGTTAATGTTTATTGATATCTCTCAGTTGTGTAAGATCAGAGGAACATTTAATGTTTCCTAATGACATCTGTTTATAAAGATTGATAGGAAACTTATGCATGTGAATTATGCTCAATACCTCATGACCATTTGCTAATTGTTTCGAACAATTCTTTTGCTGATATATTTTTGACAACAAAAAGGAAGGCATTCTTGAAAGACACACGATTCTTTTGCTGATATATTTTTTTTACAACAAAAAGGAAAGCATTCTTGAAAGACATCTGTTTATCTCAATGATCTAGCTTGTGTTTTGAATGCATTAACACAACCGGATTCTGTGCAAGAAAAGTGGTAATTGCTAATTAGCCGGGAGTTTTTCTGTGAACACTTGTGTGTTATTGTTGCAGTTGTTTGACATATCAAAGGCATTTTGTTCCTGCTAATCGCCAGTTGTCTTGTACCTCTCAGGCAAGGCATCAGGCAAGGCACATAACTCTCTCTCGCACTCGGTGGCATAAATTTGTAGGATTTGAAGGAAGCGAAAATTGTTCTTATTATAAATTCATGTGTGTTTGTTTGCTTTAGTATATTTGTAAATGCATACTACTGAAAAAAAATATTTACAAGTGAAAAATTAAAAACAAAAATTGTTTTAAGTGTATGTGAAATATTAAGGCGGGAATAGGTGTAGCGCAAGGGAGTTTCCTGCTTTCTGTATTAAGTGTGAAGTATTAAAAATGTTTAATTTATTGCAATCTTAATTTTCAGTACAAAGAGAAGCCGTGAAGACTCGGCGATGACCTGTAAATAAAAATCTGATTTACACACACTCAATGTTAATAGTTTAAATTTGTGTTAGACGGAGATGATTTTAAGGGCTGTCTTTGTATTAAGTATATGTTATTTTATTTAGTTACTTTTCAGAAATACTTTCATTTTCCCCCCATGAAACTATTGTACTGTGTTACAGCAATCTCACAGCCAGCACCATTGAAAGTTTGATGGAATTGAATTTCTAAGATATGAATTATTTATTACAACTTAAACATATTAAATGTGAAGTAATGTATCAGCTCATATATCAATTTCAGTTTAATGCTTTGGGACCACAGAATTACCAGGTGTGAAAATTTGATATTATTTGTTGAGGTGATAAGACTGTTCAAGTGTGTTTGCCCATTAATGCAACCATAAACAACTTCACAGGCCTATTAGGGAATGTGAATTTATAAATCTCATTTGTAACACTTCAGGATTGATGCTGGTAGTATTTTACAGATCTTTTTTATCTGTAACATTAAGTGCATTTTTCACATATATGTGATATTATCTACTGGTATCACTATGAATATTGTTGTAGGAATCTTCACATATGTTTAACTGTCTTGATTAAATAAAGTAAAATGCTTTTTGTAACCCTTAGATGAAGATATATGGATGATTGATGTGTTCCGGCAGAAATTTGTGTTTAACCCATTTATTCCTAGCGTCTAGAAAAAAGGCCTTAGCAAACAGCGTAGACCCTGATGAGTCGCCGCATGATGCAGCGTCTCATCAGGGTCTGCGCTGTTTGCTTAAAGGAATTTCTATAAGGAATATTCTAAATATAGAAATAAATATACTACACATCCCTAATTTTGGAAATAAATTGATCCAATTTAGAAGGATGGGAGAGTCCACTCGGCATAAATGGGTTTATTTAATGCAGGTATCAGCACTGGCATGACCCAGTTCTGGTTCTGTAACATTGACCGTTTGGTGACCTTGACATTTGCAAATTAATAAGCAATTTGATAAAAAAAAAATGATTATTTTATTGTTCAAGTAATTACTGTGATGTAGATATCCTAACTTATGTGTGTTTTGTGACTTAAATATTGTGATTGTAAAAATAATTGAATCAGGTATATATTTTATGATGTTTTATTTGTTCTTTCAGGTAAGTGACCTTGGCCTTTCAATAGAGAAGAGTTTTGCTGTGATACAGACAGAAGGACAGGTTTGATTGAATAATGCCAGAGACATGAATATGCTACCAATAACTTATATTCTGAACAGAAAAAGGAGTAAACAATCTTGCTGTATGATATGTTTCTTACAATCAATTGATTAAAGGCTTTCCGATTTGTAAAAACTCTTTGCCCATCCAGTCTTGGTGAACCAAGATATATATGGATATGTTTTCGACCTTATTTTCTTCAAAAATATGAATATAGAAACCTTCTGTAGATTTTGTTGAAACACCAAATTAATATTCCTTAACTTTATTATTTTGTTGACCGTATTCTTATCAGATATAAATTGGTACAGAAATATTGAGTCCCTCTGTCAAACCATTATTTATAATTGGCACATTAGCATCAGTGGGGCAACCAAGTCAAAAAATGAGAATTGATGCTTTTGGCTCAAAAGAATTGCATACCTCATAAAAGAATCATCCATAATTCAATTTGACACAGAAAGAATATTATAAGCTCATGTACATTCAATTTGAAAGACAATATTTTAATGTTTTTTTGCAGTATAAGGTTTCACAGGGGACTAATATAAAACACATTGGGCTGTAAAATAAAATAAATCCACTACCTGCAAAACTGCTATGGAAACTTGAAACCTGTTTGATGGTGGCAAGATAAATGGAAAGGGACCTTTATATTCGCTTTAATGAAATAAATTGGTCATCATCGTTGATGGTGTACATTTATTCTGATTTAAATACCTGGTGACATATTTTAAAAGCATTGGGATGTTATCCACATAAAAGTGGCGGCAGTTTCTTAGTTTGCATTAAAGCAATATGTTTATAGATCAAATGGCAGATAGCAAATACAATATGGCCCTGGCAAAAGGAACTTTTGAACCCATCAAAAAAGTGTGAATTGTTGAATAAAATATAAAACTGTCTGAGCAAACAAGGTCACTTACTGGCTTGTTAGCCTAACAGTGTGAATTCTAGAGACTTAAATTGTCTTTGATGGCCGTATTTATGAACTTTTAGCCTTTCTTTTTTCGGATTATGATTGACAAAGAAAACTCTGATATCCCCCCCCCTCCCACCTTCATGCAGGTTAGGTCAGGTTGCACAGTGGTTAGCTTCTAGTGATTCTGTTAGGTTGAAAATGTTTTACATACAACTCATTATAAAATTTTAATATTAAATAATACAAAAATAAAAGAACTATTTTCCATTTGTCTTACATACAGTTAATTGCTTCAAATACTATAGTCAAAAGAATGGACCAACACATTTGTCTTACATACAGTTAAATGCTTCAAATAGTCAAAAGAACGAATGTACATGTTAACAAAATAATGCTTAAACAATTGTAATTATCTGAATTTTGTGTCAAACAAAAAATATCTGTAATCCAATTAATGTGTATGCCCTTACAATATGTGACACACAATAAGATATGTAGAACTATACAACTTACAAAAGGCTAAACAAACAACAACAAAACAGATGACAATCTCTGGGTTGAAAATCAATATCTTGGTCCAGATACTTGTGTTGTACTACATTACAATGGTACTATCTCCAAGAGCCCAAATGCATTAAAGCATGTGCCCTAGTGTGGTACAAAAGACCACAGGTATTGACCATTCATAGCTCAATTATACGAGTTGCATTCTGGAAAATCTGGTCATAATGCATGTGCATAAAGTGTCCTTCCAGATTAGCCTGTGCAGTCCGCACAGGCTAATTAGGTTAACCACTTTCCGCTTTTAAGGATTTTTTGGTTTAAGGAAGTCTCTATGAAAAGAAATTCCAGTCTAGGCAGAAAGTGTCATCCCTGATTAGCCTGTGCAGCCTGCACAGGCTAATCTGGGATGACACTTTACGCACAAACATTAAGCCCAGTTCTCACTGAACAAGGATCATATGATAATGCCTATGCCTATCTTGATCACCATTGTACAGTTTCTGTGAAGTTTGATTGATTGATCTTTGGTGGATGACAGCTTCCATGGACTGCCTATCTTCGGCGCTTCTAAAGCAGTAAAGCATAGGGGGACAATTAAATTGCCACGGCAACCTGTAAAACTAATCAGAAAATCCATGAATTGTATCTACATGTTTCTTCTTTAATTGTTTAGCAAGCAGGGACAACTCTCTTGGGTGATCAGTATTCATTGTCTACGCTCGTACGGCTTCCAGTATTTGCATGCAATTCAATTAAAGTGATAGGCAACTCGCGTATATCAGATGCTCGTATGCGAATCTTGGTTGGATTTCTCAATTCCCATGAAATTCATATTTGCATAGTTGAAACTGTGTTTCTAATTTGAACTGTCGGTCTTAATTGTGAGATATTGCGAAGTTGAAATTTTGTGTCATTCATTTCCATTGTGTTTGTTTTATTGCAAATGAAAACTATTAATAAGAGATAAGGCCTAAGGCAATGAGAAAAAAGATATGAATTGTCATTTATAAGACCTTTACATCATCTTCAATTTATAATACAACTTTGTTTTTCTAGTTTTGAAAGTTTAAAAAGTTTTTACTTTTATTTAAAATAAATATGTCAATCTTTAAACATAGCTTGTTAATGTGTTAATGTATTTAATCTAATAACCAAGAAAATTGTGGTAGGTTATTATGTAATGAATGAAATTGCATTATTGTGAGAGAGTTATTTCTTTGAAATGAAAGACATATACGTTCATTTAGTTTACATCAGTAGATCAAATAGGACATTGCAGCAGAGTATGCAAAACCCTGATGACAACAAAGAGCATTTTGTGGTGGCCACAACAGAATTAAGTTGCCAATAATCACTTATAATATATGTTTAAGCCATCAAAAACATAATAATTATTTTGAGTGTAAGTTAATATATTAAATGTTGTTTAACATTTTGGTAACTTTTGTAAAAGGTGATATTTGCTATTTATGTGGTTTCCATCTTAAAATATATAGTATGTAATGGAGACCACATGAATAGTAAATAACACCTTTTAAAAATGAATAATATATAAAATATAATGGAGACCACATAAATAATCAATAACACCTTTTGAAAAATTACCAAAATGTTCAACAACATGTAAAACATTAACTTACACTCATTATAATGTTATGTTTTTGATGGCTTATACAAGTTATGATGTGGTCACCATGTATCAGGTGAGGAAGGGAGCACTGCATGGTTCCCTGTAATTGCCCGCTGGGTGTCAGTGCCTGAAACATACCACTATCTCTGAAATAGTGTGTGTGTGTCTTCATTTTTATCGAGTGCACCGGGATTGTCTCCCATATGGCCATCGCCCCCAGAAGACGTGTTAGTTGGTTACGGGGGATAGTGCAAGATACAGGAGACACCCCGTTCCAGAGGTGACCCTGGGTCTTTTAGTGCCCGGTGTATAGCACCTAGTACACTGCACCTCGGTTTAACGTCTCATGCGAAAGACGAGTTAGTAGGTTAGGTGCAGCGGGGGATCGAACCAGCGATCTCTGGATTGTGAAGCCAGTGTGTTACCACTAGACCACGGATCCGCTACTCTGAAATAGTCCTCTATCTCTGATAAGACAAAATAGGGCGATGATGTATGCTGCAGGCTTTAACACGCTTTCCTTTAATGTTTGGTTAAAACATGGGAATGCGCTGTTATGGGAATACACTGTTTTGGAGGGAAGCAAAACAAAAATGTAGTTAAAGATCTTGTGTTTGAAATGCGTCAAGATCTGCAAACTTATTCTGTGAAATATTCTGATCTTGTATGAAAAATAATGGAGTAAAGAAAGTGCTTATACTATAGCTTTAATTGATGGCTCAAGAGTATAATAATGATTTATGAAGATTTTCCAGTCTTGCAGGTGGACAATAAAAGACATAATACAAGTCAAATTAGTTAAAAAAAATATGTTTTTTTTTAAGTTTTTGTTCAGTTAATTATTACTATTCTGATAAATGAGTTATTACCTGGTGGGATTTCTAACACTTTAGTGGCTTGTTTCTTCCTAATATGTGTACTACAGCAGTTGATCAGTTGATTAAATTAGTCAGGCACTGGGTGTGTATACATTAATATTAATTCCGCATATCAAACACAGGGTGTTGTATACCAAAACCAGTGCCAGCGACTCCATTACCCTACAGGAAAAGGGCAAAACAGCAGAGGCTCAATTCCACTAATTTTCCACCCAGATGGCTGCCAATGTGCCATTGGGCAACAAGCTTTCAACAGTAATTCTGACATTTAGATTGTTTATAAGCATATCTCCATCAAATTGGCTGTACAGCAACCCCCACATCTCTGGGTCATTTCAAATCTGATGGGAAGAAAGCTTTATACATACCAGCACATGATAACTTGTCTTGTGTAATGACATCCTGAAATAAGTTCCTCCAATTTTACCCCACCACACTTGTTCAGGTTTCTACTTCTAATTTACCAGAATTAGATTATCCAAATAGCTTGTTTAGAGGTTTTTATTGGTTCCCTTCATACCAGTCTGAAAAGGCTTGATAGCATTTTGAATCATACCAAGAACATTCTTTGTTTTCCTATGAGGAATATTATGATGATGTTTTTATGGTCAGATAGTCGTAATGATAGTGATAACGTATTTGTGTAATTTGGTTGCTAACCTCTGTTGAAAAAAATATTGACAGTTTTCTGTCACATTGTCATTGATTTATTGAAGGAATGCAGATTCTCTTTTACTATGTATCAGTCTTTGATTTAGTGAAGGAATGCGTATTCTCTTTTATTATGTATCCAAAAGCTCAAGTCTTATCATTTGTATCTTTTTATCATAATAAGTTTCTTTGACCTCTAATATTTTATTCCTAGAGTACCAAGAAACCCTCCAATAAATGAAATTAATGTCATCAACATGAATATTATTATTGTAGAATAAACTTAATTTTCTCCAGATTATCTTTGGGTTCATTGACATTTACTTAGCCTACATTCCATTCTTGTGGCTTCATTATGCAGCAGAAGACTCTAACACAATGCCCTGGAGGGTACTTATGTCACCATAATCTTGGCCTGAGTGGAAACAGGAGAATTTCTTGGCAATAATATTTAGATTACCATGTCCAGAAATGTTTCCTGGAGCAGACTAACCCAGTGTTATGGCAACCTGAATGGTCTGGTATGGTTTATCACAACACATTAATGGCAAATGTGTGAATGGGACTTTAATGAGAGAACAATGGACTCTCTAGGTTAATATGAGTTAATTTGAATGTAAAGATGGCCAAGCAGCAAAAGAAAACCAATATATAGTTAATAGGTATTGCTAACATAAAGAAGCGAAATTCTAGGGGGTACTTGTATTATTGCAAAAAAATGCATTTTGCATTATCATAACATGCTTTTATTAAACAAGCAACAAACAAAACAAAGCATCAGTTCTATACTTTTATTGAAAATTATATTCACATCATCAGGTAATAATACACAATGGATAAACAAAGAATGTCATACATGTATCATGACATATTAAAGAAAATTTTAATGTATAATTGTATATAATAACAATTTACAGTTAGGGGCCCTTAAAGTCTAACTTGGACATAAAAATCTTTACGGTGGGGGGCACCCATCCTGAGTGGAGATTTCTGGGGCTTGAACAAATCATTGGGAAATCCCTTGGGTTGGTTTCCTTGCATAAATTACTATACAAATTTAAGGTTTGGGTCCTTGCAAACAGTTTAAAAAATACACTGATGGTGGCGAAAACACATTACCAGGCTATAGGTGTCCAGCTAGAAAGCTAAATTATAACCACACACATTAAACATATGTAAAATAAAAGTGTATACAAAATTGTATCATGGTGGAGGTTGACAGAGGTTTGACCAGTGGTGATGGAGACTTGACCAATGTGAAGCAGTCCAGTGATACCACAGGTACTTCCCACTGATAAGCCATGGTGGAAGGGTGGCAGGCAGGGGATATGTGGCTCATTGCAGCAGATTGCTGGGAAAACATATCATCATTACCCCCTGAAATGATTGCTGGATCAGGTACATAGGTGTTATTACTTGGACCTGCTAACACAGCCACAAAACATGTGTTTCTGTGCATACCCGCATACCTCCGAATCTTCTTTATTTGTGTTGCTGTAACGTATTTCACCTAGTAGCATTCTGCGGATGGGTTGAAGACAAATTAATAGCTTGTTGTTTTACCAGGAATTGTAGACAGATTTTTACTGCAGATATATTGTATACAATAATAACAAATAGGAGAGAATGCAGAGTAAAAAAATAAAAACTGCAAGAATTAGGTGATTGGTTTTCATGCCATATGCATAATTGTAGCAATTTTGGTGCAATACTACGATTTTAATGCCTTTAATTTTACTGATCAAAAAATATTTTGTTAGTCATTGTTATGATAGAGAATATCAAAGTTCATAAAATTGAACTGATTTTACAATCATTTCTGTACATTTGAGATAACTGACAAGGAAGTGCTGAGTGTAATTTGCAGTGCTGCCTTTTCATTGGACAGTCCGACAGTCGCTGGGTTCCCATGAGATTTCAGCACTCATTAAGTCCTACATGATATGATTTTTTTCATTTTTCAAACTTTATGGTGATATGCAAACCATTTGACAACTGCATACCTCCTTTCTGGAGATCTTAAGCGAGATTTTCTTTGTGTAAAGGAGGAAATAATTCAGAAAATTGGGCAATTGAATTTTGAGCAACTGCAGATTTCAGTTAAGCGACCCCTAGGGAGTCGTGATTGTCGGCTGTTGTTCCATGGCAAGCCGCCATTGCTTCCTACTGGACACAGGTCCATATCTCACATCGCCCATTAAAGACTAATTGATTTGTAATGGGGAAGGGGGAGCCATTTAAAATGGCATTTTCTGCCATGTTTCTGAGATTCTCTGGTTCCCTAGTTTGATAAGACAGCAAGTCATTGTATAACTGTATTATCTGATATGAAATTCTCATGAAGTTGGTGTTTTTTTGCTTCAGTCCAAGATCTGTTAGGCTGAAGTTGAAATTAAAAGATAGGGTAATAACGGATGTAATTGATATGGGATTGATGCTGGAGATAAGGCCTTCTGGTTTCTGACCTCACAAATGCAACTCAATACTGATGATCAAATAATTATTGACACACACAATTGGACAGTGTCCAGGATGCTGGAACTGAGATGGGGAACATAAGGGGTCATTAATGATAGGGGCTGGAAATTGTTTAATTTAGAAATTGTCCAGTAAATAGGGGCAGACAAAGGGTTCCAAGGTTGCTGATGTTTGTTTAATGTGTGGTGTTTGTCCTTGTAGGCGCTATGTTTAGTTTTTTGTTGCTCATGTTAAAAAACTTAATGCATAAGCTGATTATATTTGTACAGTTATAAATAATAATAAGATCTATGTAATATTATGAACTAGCAAAGCAGGAGATCCCATTATTTACATTAAAACAGATGTATACATTTCTGGCAATGGCTCATTTGGTTCACTGACATGTTGTTTTCGTCAACCAGAAAATAATGTTTTAACAAAATGTATCTAGCATGAAAAAGCATGCAACACACTGAACATTTGTTTTAGTTACAATTTTTACTGTCATAATTAAGCTGCACTTTAATCGGTAATGTGAACCACATGGAATAATTTGCATCTGGTGTTCATATGAAGCTCAAACTGTCATATTCAGCTGTCTGGAAGGCGAAACGAATTGCAGAGGATTGCCTGATGAACAGTTACAGTTGATTCTGACACCATAACTAATTGCGCCAGTGTTACATAGAGACTTTTCTGCAGACCTTTGCCAAAGGGATGCTTTCTGTGTATATCTGATGTGAACGTTGCTGCCTAAACACTCGGCATGAGCCCTGGATGTAATAGAAAACAAATAATCAAGAGCCAGCTGGTGTGTGTCAACCAGGTTCAGGTGTAGAAAACACATCCCATCATTTAGGTAGCAAATATAGAAACTCCCGGTGTTACAGGTTTAAATCTTTAATGCTTCCTGTGTGCTTGTATTATTTGGAATGGCAAGAGCAAGAAATTTAGTGTTATGTAACCTGTGAATGGTTTTAATTAGAAGTTACTTTTCCGATTTTTATTGTAGATAAATCTTAGAAGCTGAATATTTAAGATCTTTGTGTTTCTTTGCCCCTGTGTTTCTTTCTTTTTGTCTCTCTGTTTCAGTGGTAGAAGAATAATTGAGAGATGTTGATATTTACCAGTAAAAAGCCATTTTCAAATTCCTTATAAAAAAGATAATGAAGTTATTTCTCCAAACAAACTGACATATCGATGCACATTTGTGCGCAAAGCTTGGAATTCCGTGTACATCCATTATAGCTGTCAGTGATGAAAAGATGTTTAGATTCGACTGCATTTACTTGAATGATCCATATGGTTTTCTCATCAGGGTGATGGCACGGTTGGCTTAAAATACCAACGATATGTACAGTTACAATTTAGTGCAAAATCTGGCCTCTACCCGCGTTTAATGCGTTTCGGGGTAGACAGCACAGGGTCATAAAAAAGCTGTCTCAGTAGCTATTTTACTTGCACCCCCACCCCATACCATAAAAATAATCATCCAAAAATCGTTAATGTAAGAGTTCTTCCAAAAACTATTTTGACATAAAAAAAAAATCCCACACATGCTATAGAAAGCTAAACCTATTACCGTATTTTACCATGTATACTGCGCACCCATGTATAATGCGCACCCAATTTTTAAAAGCCAAAATGGAGAAAAAAAAGAATTTCAGACCAAAAAAACTGGCAAAAAGACCGAAAATGGCCGCTATTTTACTATTGTGCAATCAATAATCCAGGTCATTGAAAAGTTAAATTTTGTATTCAACAATAGGAAGCGTCATTATGATACGGAGCATGGGTTGCATAGCACTATATTTTTCTGACAATTTTGTAATTTTCCAACAACAAATTAACAGTCCTCGTGCATTTCATGTAAAACATTGGAAAATAAGAAATCATGTACATCATGTAATTCTTACTCGGGGAGAGCATGGGCTTTTAATTTGAAGATGAATAAAAACTCGTAGTACTTTGTTTTAAAGTGTAAACTTTTTATGTAAATTACGCTGCATCTTAAAGGCTACAGTCGTTGAGATGTCAGTATTGACGTAAAACTGCTCATCTATTATAATGGTCAAGTGGGGTTATTGTTTGTCGCACTACACAGGCGTGAATGTGATGCACATGAAGCCGCTAAAAATCTGGACCAAACTGGAAAACAACTGGAAGTCACACCTACCAATACCAGCGAAAAAAACTCGTTGACACCTACCTTTACCAGCTATCCGTTATGTGGTCAACAGCCCAACGTTGGCTGTCAATGAAGAAGTGCACACACACAAAAAAAGACAAAGACATGTTTGCATATTTTATTCAAACATTTTATTTTTTGTAAAAACTGTTGCAACCCGTTCATTTCTGCCGCTACCCACTTTGTTTTTTGTTTCGACAACGGCCCCTTCACTCTATAAGATTATATGGTGTAGTTTTCTGAATAAAAAAATGTCGGCTATTGTGCTCATTTATGTTATGGAAATGATTTTTTCGCAATTTTTCAACCAGGATTGCTTCGTACCAATGTATAACGCGCATCAACTTTTTAATGGGAAACTTTGAGGAACAAAACTGCGCGGTATACATGGTAAAATACGGTAATGTTCAGTTCCTTTCACCTTCTCTCGAAAAAAGCACCCAAAAATCTAAAAAATTCGTCTAAAAACTGCTTGGACATAGGAATTCAGCAACTTGCAAAAAAAATATCAGTATTGTTCAGTCTCTTTCAACAAGCTCATTACCACTGATTGTTTATCGAGCGGCCATGATTAATTGGGTATGACAGGGTGTGTTTGTAAATGGTCCATGAGGTATGGCTCACCCTTACCATTCATTGGCCAGGGCTAGACCAGTCAGCCAGCGACACTAGCAGCAGATCCATCATGGCCGCCATTACGGGGCCCCTTATNAGTGTGTTGCCGATTAGAAACAAACTGTTGATGTGTCTTGCTCGACAGTTTGCAATAGGTGATGGAATGTGACACTATATTCTCAGTTCGTGTATATAAACCTACACAACTGCGTCACAGTAAATCATATCTAAACATGATGTCGAACAAACGAAAACGCGCACATTTGTCAAAACATTGCAGTCTAACACTGTTGATCATGTTTTCACAATAACCAAAATTAAATTTAGTCTTGACCAGATTTTCCGGTAAAAAATACACAGTATGTACTTTATCTGTTTCAATACTAAACTAACTTCGACAGTGTATACACCCACGCTAATTTTCGCGCGCTTTTTACCAGGACAATACATGCACAACAGATGTTGCTAGCGTAAGCGTTGGGTAAGCAATAAAATTGAAAAAATCATTACAGTCGCACGCTTTACATGCGTATGGCGTGACGTTGTACATTGCCGCATAGAATTTGCGCACGCTTTTCTCGAGAGAAAGGATTAAAACACACTGTACATTTGCACTTTATTTGAAGACTGTGATAACGTTGAGTAAAAATTAAATTGGGAAGAGTGTTTCGGATTACATATTTAATCATGCGCATTTGAGAATTCAACAAAACACGGAATACGGACCAAGTTCTAGGAAGCTCATACTTCGGTACGATGCGTTTTTTTCCGGATTTTTTTTACCTTCATAACATTGGAAATATAACTGATTTTGTATAATTGAATACTCCGGTTAATTGAATATTCAGACGTGACAAATGGGCTATTAAATTAAGCGGATTCTACTGTACTTATAATACTCTTGCTATACCCCAAAATGAAATTAAGGGGGTATTCTGGAAACCACATGGACGTGTGTGCATATGTCTGTCCGTCAAAAATTTCAGAAGTTCTCATACAATTTTCAACATACAACATTCAAACTTGATTCACTTGTTCCTTATGATATGAAGTTGTACACGAGCATTTTTTATTGTCCTGAATATACAAAAGTTATGCCCCCTTTTCAATATAGAATTTCTGTTACATTCACTTGACTATGGACTTTCTTTCTGAAAGCACAAGGCCCAAAGGTTTAATAATTGGTATGTAACATTGTATTATGGTTCTGTACAAAATTAATGTTTTTCAAAAAATGCCTCTGGGATCAAAACTGGGTGATAGGGGTTTATTCTTCATTACTGTTTCAAGGTCTAGTTTTCATCTATTGTACCCATCCAGCCCCTTACAACATTACAGAATTGCCTGGTAAAAGAATCATTTGATAAAAGCGTTTTCCGGGTACAGATGTTGAAAACATCAATAAATTTCTTAAGAGTGTGCATGTTGAAATGCAAATATTGTCAAGATTGTATAAGAAACATAAAAGAGAATTTGCCTTGAAGAAATTAATAATAATGGACGCATACTAATTGTCACCATTATTACCTGTTTGCACATTTTCATTAGCAGTTATGACATGTTACATTCGCAGTTATTTGGGCAATCATACTAAAAAGTGTTAGGCAGATGCTATGAGTAATAGATTTATTGAAGAACGCTGTAACAGATTGTTGGTGAGATAATATTTATAATTATCGCTACATTGCATCGTACTTGGATAGTTGAAAAAAACAAGAGAGTAGTTATTATTAGAAATGCTGTTATGTTTCTGTGCACTAAGAGTAACCTACTAAAAATTGCACAACATTAGTCTCCTGAATTTGTTTTCTAATTAATAGAAATGTGTTATAACTTTTATTGCCTGTTCGGTTATGCCCCATATTTTCCATTTGAGAAAGACTGGTTTTCCATTAGTCTAAGTCATAAATGCCATGTTGAACATGAGGCAGTCTATTCATAGGCCGCCGCTGAGGCCTTGTTATGTGACTCGAGTTGACAGTTACTAGCTAACAAACCAACAAAGCCCAGGTGTTACCTCTTCACATTGTAAAATACTTTAAACACTTTTGTACTTTTTTGTACTAAAGTGTTTTGTTTCAATGCATTGCGTGTATGTATGCTATCTCCGAAATAAATCTATCTAAAGTGTTTGGTCTTCATTCTAAGGTTATATTTTCTGTATTTGCGCAAGACTTGAACAACAACATTATTTTGTTCACCAATTCTCTACCAAAGATCAATTATTGTGATTGTCTGTCGTTCAACTACCCTTCAACCAAAGCAAGACTATTCAAATATCAACCATACAACTAAAGCAAGACTATTGAAATCTCTGCCATTCAACTTAACCAAGACTATTGAAATCTCTGCCATTCAACTAAGCCAAGACTATTGAAATCTCTACCATACAACTAAAGCAAGACTATTAAAATCTCTGCCATTCAACTAAACCAAGACTATTGAAATCTCTACCATTCAACTAAGCCAAGACTTTTGAAATCTGCCATTCAACTAAACCAAGACTATTGAAATCTCTGCCATTCAACTAAACCAAGACTGTTGAAATCTCTACCATTCAATTAAACCAAGACTATTGAAATCTCTATCATTCAACTAAAGCAAGACTATTGAAATCTCTAACTATTCAACTAAGCCAAGACTATTGAAATCTCTGCCATTCAACTAAGCCAAGACTATTTAAATTTCTACCATTCAACTAAGCCAAGACTATTGAAATCTCTGCCATTCAACTAAACCAAGACGATTGAAATCTCTACCATTCAACTAAGCCAAGACTATTGAAATCTCTGCCATTCAACTAAACCAAGACTATTGAAATCTCTACCATTCAACTAAGCCAAGACTATAGAAATCTTTGCCATTCAACTAAACCGAGACTATTGAATCTCTGCAATTCAACTAAAGCAAAAAAAATCAAATTTAACTGAAAGCAAGACATTTTAAATACTTAAATTGTCATACATTATATAAATTAGGTGGGTAATCTACATTTCAACAGTGGTCAACTTAGTTAAAAAGTCTTATATTATATAAAGAAGGTACCGTAGTTTCCAACTGCTCAGCTCTTTACCACACTTTGACCGTTGTGGTACCTTAAAAAATCAAAATTGAATGAAAGTTTTTAAAGGATTCATTTCCAACTTTAAGATACTGATGAGCAGCAAACAGCATAATAACCTGAACAGACTGTGAGTTACTGAGTTACTCACAGGCTGTTCTGGTTTTATTCTGGTTGCATATAGCCATTTTCACTTTGCTTCTGAGTGGGAAAGGGTTAAGCATCAGGAGTCCAATCTCTTCCTTTGAACCAATGCTAGACCATTGAATCCAGTATCTTCCTTTGAACCAATGAAAGACCATAAAATCCAATCTCTTCCTTTGAACCAATGCTAGACCATTGAATCCAGTATCTTCCTTTGAACCAATGCAAGACCATAAAATCCAATCTCTTCCTTTGAACCATGCAAGCCCATTGATATGTCACATTCCATTGTTGGGAGAGGAAATTCTAAGAACTGGATGGTTTATGGCTCCATTTCTTATGCCTTTTGAACAAAATCTCTGAGTGTAAGCATTCAGTTCAGTTACAATTGATATTATTGAATAGGCACTCACATAAATATAGGGACATTTAGCTGCAATTGCTTCCAAGTGTTTGTAGTCTCATGGATGGCTGGAGTCTGCATTGTTATTTATATTGACACATTTCCAAGAATGTTTAAGAGTTGCATGTTATTGAAAAAAAGAAGAAACATAGAAAATGTCACCATTATATATTGTATTTCATAATGCTATTGGAAATATAAGAAGACAAAAAGACGCAGATATGCACGGAACTTGACATTTTGTACCTTAAAAAACGTCTGTTTGTTGCGAAAAAACTACAGTATAAAATTTTATGTTAAACAATATTGGTGTTCTGATTATTGCGGCTATTAAATTAAAATATTTAATAACTTTAAAATGAAAATGCTAAGCGGAATATAAAACTGCATGTTTCAAATCCATGCACAAAGCAAAATGTACATTTCTTCATGGCAGAATAGCTCTGGTACATTATAATGCAACCAAAAATAGCAACATTGATTTACATACATTTTTTTCTGCTTGGAAATTAATTGCCAAATTCTGTTACTGTGCAGGTCCCTATAGCATTACCACATACATATTGAGTGGTGTAGTAGACAGAAGTGGGATGTCATCTAATTTACATTCAGGATCGCTACTGTGACCGCCTAGCATGAAACTGTTGTATGTGTTCCATGTTTTCTTCCTCAGATACGGTAGTTTCACGCAAACAAGCCTTTATATATCATCTGTAAATCCACAGAGGACTCAGGTTGTCTGATGGAATTATTTCCTGCTGGGGGGCTTGTACCTTCAGGAGCTCTGGTTCCAAGTTCTGAAAACAAAAATCGTTTGAAATGCTAAAATTTGATAACAATAATATAATTTTACTAAAACAGTATTATGCTGAAGTGATCAGATAGTGAATATTTTTTAACAACTGGTTTCAATCTGAAATACTTTGCTTCTTTAATGAACCTTTCTGTGATTTGTATTTATACACCAAACAGGGACTCTTAATGTAAGAAAATTTGTTATGTTTCTTTAATATTGTTGTCATTAGAATATTGTTAAAATGCACACCAAGTCAGTGGTTTGCAGATTTTCAGTTGTTGCTATACATTGTTGTCTGTATGACTTGTAACAGACTAATTGTCATTGCGTTTTTTCTTGATCACACCATTTGTTATCATCATAATCTAGATAGACGTTTACAAAATGTTAACATATGTCATGGCACACTTACAATTACATTATATATAATGATTTCCTTGGATAATTGTTACACCTTCAAGGAGTACTCTTGGCACAAAACAATAATTAATCGAAGCACTTCCAATATAATACAATGCTTTTCTTTCTTGATCTTCTTGTTACACTAAATGGATTCTTTTGGCATCATTTTTGTTTGGAACATGTATAATATAATAAACCTGTTTACCTTTTGCAATCCATTGAAAAACTATTAACATTTGCAAAATGAAATCTTCTGAACTTCATTTACTACAAAGGTATGCAAGTGTGATGGGTATAATGCTCTCTTTTAATATTGTAACTGCTGAATAATTTTACAGAAAATTAAGGCAAATTTGTAAACAAGGGAAGTAACTGTGATTATTTTCAGAGTGAACTGTTTAGGCTACAATAATGTTACAGTACTCTTTACAAAAAATATTTTATCCTTTTGGAAGAAAACATTTTAGTTTATGACCACACTGTTTTCATGTAATAGTTCACCCGTAAAGTTTTATGCTAATATAAAAGATGTATTGTGCAAGTTTTTCATTCTTGTGTAACAATACTGGCTTATTTAAAATTAAAATTGGACTTTATTATCATATTAAAAAGTCATAATTTTTGTTTGAAAGATTGAGTAGTATACATTATACATAATTAAAGACAAACAATGTATGAAATAATCCAGATGTAGATCATTTTATTTTTAACCCAGAACAAGCTATGCAGGTCTGTATTACTTTTATCCTTAGGGATAGAATAAACATTTGTCAGGGAGTGTAATTTATAACTGGAGTGAGATTAAGTTTCGCTTATTAAATAATAGAGATTCATTTATTTCCCAAAAGGTCATCGGACACGGAAAGAAGTAATACTAGCTAGGATTCTAAGAAATCATTCAATTTCTGAGAAATATCTTGGATGTTTTCAACTTGAACATAAATACCATATTTTGGTTGTATTTCATATTTTACTGTAACAGTTATATTATTAATTGTAATTACACCCCAAGCAAAATTGTGATTGTCTTTCCAAGTGCTGCCCATAAAATAAATGTACTATTGATATATAACAAAGAACTATTTATGTATATGTTAAGAGTATCTTGACGTGCTCACAAAAAATCCAGATTTAATAGCGCCTGAAGTGGATGCATGTTGTGTTTATATTAACACAATCTTCTCTTGTTTAAGTGATGGTATGCAAGAATCTCTGGTTAATACAAAAATACCCATTTGCTGAGGTATTTATTGGGTATTTATGGGTGGACTGGTGGGGAATTATGTCTGGTTTATTGTGCAAGTTATAAAATAGGGTCCCTGGGAGTTGTGGCTGTAATTCTTCATCAGGGAACGATTTGCAACAGAATGCTGCAGGTTCTTTTTTATATGTTATGTTTGGAACAAACTACAGTAATGTCATTGTTGGGGAATGATGATGGTGGTGATGATGATAATGGTGGTGATGTTGCTGACAGTGAAGGTGATGATGACAAGGATGATAAAGAAGAAGAAGATGATGATGCTGAGGAGGAGGAGGATGATGATAAAGATGATGATCATGGTGCTGATGCTGAGGAGGAGGAGGATGATGATAAAGATGATGATCATGGTGCTGATGCTGCTTATGATGATGTAATGGTGATAAAAAGGATGTGTATGATGATGATGTATTAATTTTGGTGCTGTCAATTTGTTATTGGAATTGACTTTAATGATGATGAATTTGTTGGTGGTCAGGCGATTATGATGCTGATAGTAGTGGTGACTTATTGTTCTTGATCTGATAATGGTGAGGATGCAGGAATGATGTAGCTCTTGAGAATTGTTCAATTGTCATGTTGATGATAAAAAGGCGTGTCATTTGGCACTTTATATGAAACCTATCCTGTCATATCCAGCATAATACCAACACTTTATAGGCGAACTTTACTGTCATTTCCAGCATAATACCCACACTTTATAGGAGAACTTTACTGTCATTTCCAGCATAATACCCACACTTTACAGGAGAACTTTACTGTCATTTCCAGCATAATACCCACACTTTATAGGAGAACTCTACTGTCATTTCCAGCATAATACCCACACTTTATAGGAGAACTTTACTGTCATCTCCAGCATAATACCCTCACTTTATAGGAGAACTTTACTGTCATTTCCAGCATAATACCCACACTTTATAGGAGAACTTTACTGTCATTTCCAGAATCATTCCCACACTTTACAGGAAACCTATACTGTAATGTCTGAAGCATCCTATCCACACCAATGTTGCTCAAACTGGAAAATGATTCCCCCAAAGGTGCTGATCAATATGAAACCTGACCCCCTATGGCACTGCAAATTCTTAACACTGTAAAGCAAATGGGGCTGAAATGTGGCTGAAAATTGCTCCTACTATGTGACAATTTGTGTCCATGGTGCCTGGACATTATGCAAGCAATACTGTCAATGTATTGAACAAATAATTATCTCAGAGTTAGCAGCATTACCCCCTTGCCTATGCTACATGTATCGGAGATAGTGATTTGTTTCCATAGGTGGTCAGTCAGTATGGCACGAAAGCTAATTAAATGTTGTCACCCGTGTCATCGGTTGCTATGGGAACAAAAGAGGATGTGTGAAGCTCTCTTTGGTTACCAATATTTCTGGTAGCGTTTTCCTCTGGTGGCTGATTAGTAAACTGATTATGGTATAGGCTTGCCTATTGACTGAGGCTATTGTTGATGTAGATTATTAGTTTATTACGCATAATCCGATGTGCATCAAGTGGTAAGATTGTACGCAGTATTGACATTCGGTCTCACAAAACCCTCGGAAAATGATTTGAAGTGCTATTAATGCACGATCTGGAATAACATTTTTGTATCCTAGACTTCACTTTCTGGTTGAAGAAAAGTAATCAGTGTTGCTTTCTGCGAGATTTCGAAGCGGAAATGAAATGCCCGACAGAAATGACATAAAATGACGTGAATCAATGGTTTTGTATTAAAACTCTGAATGATGAAGCTAAAAATCCTACCTCACAAACCTTACAAAGTTTAAAGAGTCATCAAGATTTAAATTACTCAGTCGGCATTGAGTTTGCGTATATTTTACATCGACCTCAACCAAAATCAATGTGTCAGGTGATCTGGGTATTTGTTTGGTGGTGATGTGATTACAAGATAATGACCGCCGAACAGTGAGTGACAGCTCTTGTTGAGTCGATGGGCAGATAGGCTCATTGTTTCAGAGTGTAAAACTATGGTAAAATGAGCGCAACACTGATCGCACCTGGCCATTAGACCTTGCTTGTGCACCAAAATGTTTTGAAAAGCTCATGTTTCCTGCGAGCAATTGTTTTGATGCGATTAGATAGATTGAGGGATATGGTCATGGGACATGTAAAATGTGATTAAAGGAACCTACATAATAGTATGCAACAGTATTTATAACACATTGCCGTTTTTAAGGCAGCAAATGGAGAGCACAACAAAAAACTTCAGTTGGTGAAATTCTTCTGTTATTTTAATTATTAAATGCAATACATACATTGCTTATCAGATTTTTATGCAGATGGCAGCCCTTTATCACCATGAGTGGGATTAAGACAGTTATGAAGCTGGGGAACGTATTTTAATGCAGACAATCAGAATTGAAATTAAAATTTACCGTAAATGAACAGTGATGGTTCATACAATATCACTTTATAACATCCACTGTAATCTCTGACAGTTAAAACTAAGTTGCAAGTTATCTATCAAAATGCAACTTCTTTGTTAAAATTGTCTTCGCCAAGTTCTAACAGCTCACTTGGCAATAAAAATAGCGAGAAAAGTGAAACTTAATTCTGTCAACACATGTACATTTTGTGAAAGGATATAAGGTTATGGCGCTAAAATCCCATAGGAATCCCAAAAACGAAGTTCGACACTTATAGAATGGTGTTTGGTAAGTCCCCATGATGAAAGCCAGAGCTCAAATGGACAATATTTTCAGTTACTCTAATCCCCAGACCTCTATGTTGTGAGTTTTTCAGATTAACGGCCAGGTGCTTATTATGGTTTTCCTGATGATATTTTTGTGTGGAAAAAAGCGCCATAAACATCTGTTCATAACTAATCAAAATGATGGGAGCTCCTCAAAAATGGTATATCACCGTGATATCTTCCGTGATATCTGGAGATGCTTGGTGATCTGTTTGTGATATACATCTCACCTAAATCTTTGGTTAAATTGGTACACTTGAATAGAATGGTCCATCCGACTAGTGGTGATAAAAAGATGTAAAGATTAGGGTGGCATTATGATTTCTAAGGATTCAATGCGCCAAATGCTGAATGTGAAAATGTTATTTGTTTCCGTTGAAAGCCAGAATGGTTCATCAGGCTTCATAGCACATAGGCTGATGAGACTTTGTGGCTTTCAGCAAAGAGAATGCCAGTTTTAATGGATTGGAGCTGTTGAAAATGGTAGAGCACCTATTGGTTAATGTGGTTCATACTGGGGGGTAAATGGAATTAAAATGGTGGCACTTATACTGGTTGGGGTGGATGGACATGGTTCCTCACAGTTTTGGCGATAAATGGAGATAATGGTCCTGCGAGATCTGGAAACAATTTGATAATAGATTTGTGGAAATGAACATGTAACTTTTACATTTCAACTTGTTTTTTCAGAAAGTAACCATATTTTAAGGAACATTTGATGTTTTAGGATTCATCATAAATGCCCACAATTTTAGTACTGGATCCTGCATTGTAAATCAAGCACTTAAGTCATAAACACTGTTATGTTGATGAAATTTAAATCTTAATTTTCTTGTAAGAGAATATCAAAGCTTTCAAAGTCCATTTATTGGATTTTGGTGAATTGAAAAAAAAAGAGGACAATAAAAAATAAAAACATAATTCATTTTAACATGAATTGCACTGTAGAACTGCACCTCTAAACACTGGCACATATGGTATCATTCTGCAGGCTATTGGGAGAAAATATTTAACATAATTATAAAATTCCGCAACTATCCAGGGACATAGTTAATCTGTCCTTTGGCTTGATGCTAGTCAGTTGTGGAGAGAATTCATATTGAAACAACTGGTGACTTGTCCATGCATTGCCATCTTTGATCTTTGAAGCCATTTTCAAATTGGATTTTGTTCACTTCTTGAATCATCAGGTTATTATAGAATGCAAAATAAATTACAAACTGCTGCACAAACTTGGTAATTTATCAGCAGACAAACCTTTTTAAGATCATCACTACACATTTCTATGTGACCAATTATGAGCTGACCAATGATTGGATTTAATAAACTGAATTATTCAAATATCGTCATTATCCTGTTATTGGATGCCTCACATTTCACCTTAGGTATTGCACTTGAAGATAAAAAATGCTGCAAAAACTCAGAGGCAGGGGGAGAATGCAGTTGAAAAAATCCCTACACAAGTTATGTCCCCTTGAAGGGGCTCGATTAACCTGCGATCCTCAGATTTTGTACTCCATCACTTAAAGCCTCTATAATACTCAAAATCAACGACTATTTGGTTACATATTTCGTAAAATAAAGTTCACACATAAACAATCAGTGTTCCTTATAGCAATATCCAAAATTTCAACGTTAGATGTGCTCTTGTAACATTAGATTAACCCGATACACAATTCTCTTTTTTATTTTTTGTGGTACAATATATTCAACACATGTTCATGTACCAATTTAGTGTTCGTGTGTCGTATGAATAGATATCATTGCAGATAATTAAAATGGAATATATTGTGTCACACAAAAATAAAAAAAGAGCATTTTGTATCTTGTTAAATCTATGTTACCAGACCACATCTAGCATTTAAATTTTGGCTATTGCTATAAGGAACACTGATTTGTTATGGGGTAACTTTATTTTATGAAACAATTTACGAAATTTTCGTTGATATTGAGTATTATAGGGGCTTTAACAAAGTGAGCTAGCCTGCCCACTATCCTTGAATGACCACGTATACAGGACAATATATATTAGTTTTTATATCGTAGAAAATTGCAGTTTGAAAGATCTCTTATAATTATTTTTGCTTTTCAAGTCGGCATTAAATTTGCGTTATTATACATCAACCTTGACAACCTCGTTAAGGGACTGGCTAAATTAAGCATGTTATGCTGCCATTTTGAGTTGTTGAAGTTTCTGTTCAACTTAAAACTTCACAGACTGTTTGAATGTCTTTACAAATGAAGAATACAAAAGCACTGAAGAAACCGCTGAAGAGTTATAATTGCGATCTATTTTAAGAAACTCCCCTCAACTTCCAATGAATTCAAGGTTTGACAAAATTTGCAGAAGCAGTGCGATTATGTAATAGAAAAAAATATGAAAGAAGCTATCCGAAAATTGAAATTGTTGCCAAAATAATCGTTGGGAAACAGACTGTTGCTTAATTTACAGTTCTGTAAATTGATGTGCGTTTGCGATAAAATGTTTGAATTCTGAATTTATTGCTGACTGGAGGAAATGTAAAATATGTCAGATTTATTATGTCGAGAAACATTAAAACATATGCATGTTCTTTGAAAAGAAATAATTGTCATTTTATCAGGCGTAAGTGGAAAACATCTAGAATGGGATCGCTGATTTGATTGAATTTGGGCGGAAATTTGAAACTTGCATTTAGTGCTGATAGATTTCCTTCATCAGATAAAACTTTCTTTTCATGTGTCAGTTTTCCCTTCAAGTGCGATTTTCAATGCTCTTTTACACTACTGATTGGTGATTTTACTGCAATTGTGTTCTTAAATTTCTACTTTTGATGGTTAAAGATAGCTTACTAGTCTGTCATGCAAATGGACGCACAGAACCAAATAATATGGAATAAATTGTTAATACCGCAAACGTACATGATCACATGCATCTAAGAAGTTACTGAAGTATGCCTTGGGTTGAGAAATGGATTTCTTTGAGCAAATATACAATCAAATTATTTATAATAAAACATTTTCAACTGGGCGTTTTTGTGAATTGAAGAATTGTAGCTCGCTTACAAGTTTGACTTCCAATGAAATAGAATTTTGTGACATGAAGATCTTCTTGTTTGCTGAGCGTTACAGAAGTCTTTATAAAAAGGAAAATTCAGTTGTGAGTATCCACTAAAATGGAGGGTAACAAGAGTGCTCTTAATTGAGCTCTTCACAATTTGACTTCTCTTAAAAGAGTGGCTAATTTATTATTTAAATGATTTTTCCATGCAAATCACCCTTAAGCTTTCACCATTTAGTTATTATGAGGGCCACTCAAGGGTCCGTAATAAGCCTGGTGATTAAAATCCTCCATGGAAAGGAATAATCCCTTTTTTGGAGACCCTTTTAAAGTTGAGCTCTATAAATGGGTGTATACTCCCCCCACCCTCGTAAAAAATCTGGTAATGTTTTTAAAGGCCAATTTGTGTTTTTAATTGTTTTTCCTTCAATGGGGACTTTCACGCTTGATTAAAAACGTCTTTGAAATTAAGCCTGATTGAGTATTTTTCGGATAACATTTGACACTTCCTGTTTTCCCTGCCACCTGGCAAAATTGCCTTGTGACCAGCACATTGTATTTTTTTCCTTGGGAAAGTGGTGGAATAACTTTAATAACATTTTGTGCGACTCTCAGAAGTTCTAAAATCTACACCAGAAAAAATTTGTCGTTAAACAGCAAGACTAGAAGTAACGATAAATGTAATACAATGCATCTAACCAACAATTCAGAATTGTCTTCCAAATTGTTCACCAATCGCCGTGGCCTAGTGGATAAGGCGTCCGCCTCGGGATCGGGAGGTCATAGGTTCGAGCCCCATGGGGAGCGTTTGTCTAAGGATGGATGTTTGTCATGGGACTTGTTCTGATTAGGCCGGTTCGTGAGCCGTGAGCGTTAAACATGAATGGTTACCGACTTCTATCCGCCTGGCGCCTGGCATAGTGATAGGAGTTGGGAGGTACATGGTATACAAAAAAGGTGTCTCATAAGTCAAATTGGCTGGCCCTTTCAATAGGGGTGACACTATAATAAACGAGACCTTTACCTTTACCTAAATGTTCATTTCTCCATACAAAAATTGTTTTTGGCTGGCTTTTTTTTCTTAATCACAATTTGACCTGGACATTTTAATGTCAGGAGATAAAAAAACACATGCCTCCTCAACTTGACATATTCCTTTTGATAATGTGCTACGTTCGCGTTCATTCACAAGTTTGAATGTATGAAAATTGTATGCAAAATCACAGGTCATGATCAGAATCTAAAGAACTTTTTATGGTTAAAATTGCAGCCACCAAAAACAAGAATGACTGGGGATGCAAATCCCCTTTTTAGGGAGCTGTCATGCCGATAATGTAGCGTTAATGCTGCGTTGAAATTCATAAGCATCTTTGGCGATGTTTTAATGTTTGATAAACACGGCCTCACGTGTCAGCCCTGTAAAATCAAATGAGATTAATGTTTGGCTTGTTTAAATTTATTCCATGTGGAATGCATCAACTTTTAAGGGAATATTAAATATTTGCTTTAAGGGGACAGAGTATCCACTGTCTTAGACCACTGTTAATTCACTTTTTTTTCGTTTAGGCCTTATTAAACTTGGAAAAATATTTTTAGTAAAGAATGGATTCAAGGCAACCTCATTTTATATTTAGTTTTCTTCAAAACATTACATTTATTTCTCCCACAGTAAAATTGCTAAATGTCGGCATAATTATTTAGGTTCGAGGTTTAATAGATGCAGAATTGCTTTCATTCCATTTGGAAATGCTCATCCTTGTTTCTTACAAAATTGAAGATGGAAAATTGTAGCGCAAATTACTATAAAAGAACATTTTTTGTTTGTTGGCCAATTATTTCTCTGCAAAACAATTCTTAGGTATTAATCATTGATAAATTTAGACAGTTCTATTAACACACCGTATTACGCGTCACGTCGATGGCAGATTGTTCCGTCGATGACAGACAGTTGGACTCAACCGCGAACAACAGGTAGGTTAATATTCGGCCCGTATATTTATATTACGCAAGTTAGGCCAAAATCATTGCTACGAACATATTGTCAATTGACTGAGGACGCCACCAGGTTCAAGTTTTTAAAGAACTGTGAACGAGTTAAAAGTGACAGTTTCCAAAACATCATCGAAAATGACTGATTTTGTTAAAAATATCTCAAGTTTGAAATAAATGACTGCATTTCGTGTTATATACTTACGCATTTATCCCAAGCAATATTATGTTTTATTTTATTTTTGCATTTTCATCTGTGTTGAACAATTAAAACTCATTAGCTGTGAACATTTTTGTTTAAAGACCATGACAGTTTAAGGAATATAATTTCTGTTTTTGATTTTTTTTGTTTATCAATTTGTAACCTATGAATACTATAGGGTGGATTTTTTTTCCAAACACATTAAAAAGTAGCAACCTTACAGTTAAAAATTGTCAAATGTTCACATGAACCTAACCTTTAACCTTGTGTTTTTATCTGTGAACAATAAAGTACATAATGTTTGATTGCCTTCAAGCTGCCAACCCTGTAACATCCATTGCACTTGGCAACATAATTGCAGCTGACATTTGTGGCCAGTGGGAACATGTTGATCCAGATCTTCTTGTCATTCAATGGTCAGTTTTTGGTCTGACCAAACTTTCTGATGACCATCAGCAAGGTTAAATGTGTGGTCAGAAATACTAAAAAAACAGTTTATTTAAAGATGGAGATCTTAAAGACTGTTAATGGTCAGTTTCAATATTTAAACCAAGATGGAGATGCAAGACTATAAAAAATGTCCCCATTAAATTTGTCACCATCTTTTTCTGCCATCAGACTGGAGTCTGCCAGTACGTCAGCTGGTCAAACCCTGCCTGTCAATCAAGGCCCCCCATCATGTGACCTTAGGCAGTGTCTAAAACAAACACAACTTCAAAAATTGTTGTCATCATCATCCAAACCCTCCAAACATCTCCAAGCAGCCAGTCAGTCACCTCTATTGATGTTAGGGGTATATGAATGTCTAGACACAATATATTAATAATGCTGCTAAACCAGATAAATAATCACTCGTTGAAAAATTAATTTATTCAAAAAAGCAAATTGATATTTTTCTAGTCGGTGACAATGTTTGTATAAGTAGCGACATCTGACTTGATGAGGCCTCTTATCTATTATGTCATTAGCGGTGACTGATAAATGTTTTCGCAGGTGTGAATATACAGGAGGTTTCAACCATGGTTGAAGGGTGTATATGCAAATTAATTGATATAAGATTACAAGCCCTTTGAATGACTACCTACAGTGGCTCTTGTAATTAAGTTATCAAGAGTCAAGCCCGGGTATCTCATTGGAAAAATAGGTAAGATTGAGTGACAGAAATGATATTCAAAAGTGAGTTTGTTCAGATTTGAAATGCAAGTGCAATTAGATGTAAACAATGATATATTTTGTACACGAGGAGAACAGTTGTAACTGGTACCTTTCAGTCATGTCTACTTATACTTTTCAGAGTCTACGTTATACTTTATTGTAGGTGACTTAATACCATTATAGATGAATTAGAAGCCTTTCTGATCAATTAGTACCCTTTATCGTGAAACCAAACCTCTGGTCAATCATTACCTTTTCTGGTCAACTTATACTGTATACGATCAACTAGAACCCTTTCTTGGCAACCATGGCAACCAGAACCCTTTCTGGTCAACTGGAACTCTTTGTGGTCAACTAGTATCCTTTCTGATGAACAAGTACATTTCTGGTTAACTAGAACCCTTTCTGATAGACAAGTACATTTCTGGTTAACTAGAACCATTTCTAGTCAACTATAACCCTTTCTGGTTTACAAGTACATTTCTGGTTAACTAGAACCATTTCTGGGGATCTAGAACCATTTGCAGTCAACATTATATTTAAGTACCATTTCCTTTCAACTAGACCTTTTTCGTTTTAACTAGAACCTTTCTGGTGTTAAGAAGGACCTTTAAAGTGTAAATCAGAACATCCCTTTCTGGTCTTCTGGGACCAGTTTTGGCCATCAAGTACCCATTCTGCCCAAGACCAAAATCAAATAATGCTGATGGTGTTGGTGATCATACTTGTGGTGATTGCAATTTGCCATGTACTGAAGATGGTAACAATGATACTAATGATGATGATGCTGATGCTGATGATGCTGCTCATTATGAAAATGCAATGAACGTCTGAATGGTGCAGTTTAACCTGCTTTCAAGCAATCCAATGCAACAGTCATTAACTCCAAATGCTACGTTCAAAAATGAAGTTCGTATTCCGTAATGATGGAGTCAGATAGATGAAAGGGCAGAAAATGTTGATGTTTTCGACTGATTGACTGTCGCTTTACGCTTTCTAGCCAGGATGCTTTATCCAGCTTAAAACTCGTGAAGTTATGAATAAATGTTTGATGAAAAGTATTAAATCCGACCCATCAATATTCTCTTTCATCTATTCAGCCTGGGAATAAATCGGGCAAAACTTATTCATGGTGAGGGCCCGCAGTAGATTTTTATGGTTGACCGTAAAGCTATGTTTATGGTAATTTGGGAAAATAGGGAAAAATGTAATGCGAAATGAAGCAGACGGAAAGTTTTGCGAATGTGAAACGATTACAAATGTTGTTCTGAATGTCTAAAGACAATTTCTAATGAAGTGTTAAACTTCATCCCCACCCAGTTAATCAAATAATGTGTCAAAAGTTCTGTGTGGTTTCAATCCTGAGAGCGAATGTTAGATGAACTTATATTGAAGCCCTGAAAATGTTCTTGCAATTTCGAGCTGAATTTGATTTCTTCTTTCTGGTAACTTACTGAGGCTATTGTAGGAACAGGTCATTGCCCTCGTCAACAACTTGGAAGGATTACATGTAACACAACCTAAGATATTAAAGGGACTCGTCACAGATTGTTGAAAGGAAAAATTTCCAACTTTGTCACTGATTCTAAAAGCAAAATAACACTGAACTTCAGGGAGCAAAATAACACTGAACTTCAGGGAGCAAAATAACACTGAACTTCAGGTAGAAAAATACTTTAATGAGTTATCATCATTAAAAATGAATAAAACTTTAAAGTGTTACAAACGCAAAACAATTGAAAAAAAATTGAATGTTTTCTGTTGTAATATCTTGTGACAGAATGAGGATTGCTTATATAAAAATATAAACATTTAATCATGTTAATTAACAAACAGCCCCATAGCTTATTGGTTAAGGTAGTTGCTTTTTAATGCAATGGTCAGTTGTTCAAGCCTGGATCAGTGAACAAATACCTTTAATTATGATAATTTTGATTACATAAGAGACTTCAGCAGCTTGTTTACTCAGAAGAAGTTGAGAAATTGAAACACATTCTTAATAAGGTTAAATATTGCAGAAGTATTTATTAGAAGCAATGAAGTTGAAATGTTTCATGATTATACACCTGTATTCCAACAAGCAAACTTGCTGGAAGGAGAGCGCTGAGGGAAGGTTGCAGCCATATTCTGTCTTTCAAATCAGGGGGATTGTTATTAAAGAGTAAGTATTCCATAAATCACCCAGAAAGAGAATCCATGCCAGTCTTACAGTGGCCTGGAAGCTGTAACGGAGGCAGTTGATGGGTCCCGTATGCAGTGTACCATTGCAGTTTATGTACTCCTCGTTGATAACACCTGAAACTGGAGCCATGCCTTCTGTATGGATGCTTGATTAATAGGCGGAATGGATGGTTCTTACTTGTCCTTACCACAATCTGTTTAGTATGTGCGGTCAGAGAGCGGTTTGGCTCACTGTGGTTTGATGAGGACTTAATCAGCCTCGTTCTGGGAAAACTGGGCTTAATGCATATGCGTAAAGTGTAGTCCCAGATTAGCCTGTGCAGTCCGAATTAAAGGAGTTCTCTTCCAAACAACACTCAAGTCTTGGCAGAAAGTGTCATCCCTGATGAGCCTGTGCTGACTGCACAGGCTAATCTGGGACGACACTTTACGCACATGCCTAAAGCCCATCCACGCCAGTCTTACAGTGGCCTGGAAGCTGTAAGGGAGGCAGTTGATGGGTCCCGTAGGCCTTCTGTATGGATTCTTGATTAATAGACCAAATGGCTTGTGGTAACTTGCCTCTTCTACCATAATCTGTTCAGTATGTGTGGTCAGAGAGCGGTTTGATGAGGACTAAATGAGTCTTGTTCTTGGAAAACTGGGCTTTATGCATGTGCATAAAGTTTTGTCCCAGATAAGCCTGTGCAGTCCGCACAGGCTAATCTGGGACAACACTTAACGCACATGCTTCAAGCCCAGTTTTCCAAAAAAAGAGGTTGCATTAGTTGCTAAAAGCTTGCAAGCAAGAGAGGTGTATCAGGCTTCTATGCATGTTACTGAAGAAATTGTTTGGCTAAAATTGGTGTAGATGCTTTTAACAAAATATGTAGGTTACGTGTTCTTTGCTTTGGTAATGTCTGTGTCCTTTTGGTAGTTTAATTGATAGCAATTACTGCTTAGGTTACTGAAATAAAACTGTCATGTGTATATGACTGTTGATTTGAAACATCTGACTGAATGGAAATTGTTAAATTAACTGCTGCTGCTGCTGCTGCTGCTGCTGCTGCTGCTGCTGCTGCTGCTGCTGCTGCTGCTACTAATGATCATAATGCTGATGAGGGGGAAGAGGAGGAGGAGGGAAGAAGACAGTTTTACAATGCTATGACATTGACAAGGACATCATCATGATAATACTTTTAAATCCAGTCATCATAAGTATTCATAAATAATGATAAATCAATGGTTTGTATTCATGAATTAAAATATGAACCTTCAATAGTCAAGTGCCCACACATTGGGGTGCTTAGTCTATGCAATAAAATTCTCCATATGATGTGCAATAACAAAAATGTGATCTTAAAAGGTTATGAAAGACATCAAAGAATATTAAATGAACCCCACTTCTTTTTCTTTGATGCAAAAAAGACATGGAATGCTCATTGTAAACAAAGTCTTTATTAATCTCCAGACGATGTGATTAATACCATTAATACTGTTTGCCATTTGAACGCGGAATTTAATAGTTGCGACTGCACTGGAAGCATGCTTTTGAATGGCAGTATATTACCAGACAGTTTAAAAATTGATTTGAACCTAGCTCGGGGAAAATGGGGTTTAATGCATGTACGTAAAGTGTAGTCCAAGAATAGCCTGTGCAGGTATGAATGACTCTGTGTGCCTATACTGGATTTTGCTACGAAGAGATTGCCTTTAAACGAAAAATACCATAAAGGCGGAAAGTTTTGTCCCTGATTAGCCGGGCTAATCTAGGACGAAATTATGAACATGCATTAAACCCCATTTTCCCAGAGCAAGGCTCATATCTTCATATCTGTAGTTCCTCAGGTACATCATATGGGCACTTGATTAACTGGCTTATATTTGCTTTATGATAATATTCATTTCAAGGCGGAATTTGAAAGTCACTTGAGAAAGCTGACAGGGGTAACTCTCTTATATCTACTTGACAATATTTCAGTTTGAGTGGTTCATGGTCTTCTAATGATGCAACTTGATTTGATCCCTGACTTAGATATTTTGAAATTTATTGTACTACTTTCAATTGTTCATAAATTATTTATTATTTTGAAACAGTTTATTATTATAATTTATATTTATGAACTACTTCTAATTTAGCCTAAGTTTCATTACAGGTACTTGTGCCTTACATAATGTCAGGTCTAGATTATGTTTGATGGCTTTTGATGGCTTTTGAAAATGTTTCTTTAGAAGTCCCAAGTAATTTCTAGTGACCTTTTAGGAATGTGCCACAGTTTCAAGACAACATAAAGGTGTTGTTAGTTCATATATTTTGACACACATTTTACGTTTACAAATTGTACTTGTTTCATTGTTTGCATATTTTGAAGCAAGTTACTAAGCTATTAGTTTGTCTTAAGTATTTGAGCCTTGCTCTGGGAAAACAGGGTTAAATGCATGTGCGTTAAGTGTTGTCCCAGATTAGCCTGTGCAGTCTGCACACAGTATTTACAGGCTAATCAGGGACAACATTTTCTGATTAAACTGGATTTTGCTTAGAAGAGAATTTCTTTCAAATTAAAAATACAATAAAGCGGAAAGTGTCATCCCTGATTAGCCTGTGTGCACTGCAAAGGCTACTCTGGGATGAAACTTTACGCAAATCCATAAAGCCTAATTTTTCCCAGAAGCCTGCTCATTAATATAATCTGAATGCCATCATGCTCTTCAAAATAATTATGTAATTTTATGACGCAGTTATATTAGAAATTATTATTTTGTACCTTAGTGCCCTAGACCATAAAAATACTTGTATAATACCTGACTGACAAGCCTACGCAACTGGTTNTTTAAATCCAGTCATCATTAGTATTCATAAATAATGATAAATCAATGGTTTGTATTCATGAACTAAAATATGAACCTTCAATAGTCAAGTGCCCACACATTGGGGTGCTTAGTCTATGCAATAAAATTCTCCATATGATGTGCAATAACAAAAATGTTATCTTTAAAGGTTATGAAAGACATCAAAGAATATTAAATGAACCCCACTTCTTTTTCTTTGATGCAAAAAAGACATGGAACGCTCATTGTAAACAAAGTCTTTATTAATCTCCAGAAGATGTGATTAATACCATTAATACCGTTTGCCATTTGAACGCGGAATTTAATAGTTGCGACTGCACTGGAAGCATGATTCTGTATGGCAGTTTATTACCAGACAGTTTAAAAATTGATATGAACCTAGCTCTGGGAAAATGGGGTTTAATGCATGTGCGTAAAGTGTAGTCCAAGAATAGCCTGTGCAGGTATGAATGACTCTGTGTGCCTATACTGGATTTTGCTACAAAGAGAATTCCTTTAAACGAGGGGGGAAAGTTTTGTCCCTGATTAGCCAGGCTAATCTAGGACGAAACTATGAACATGCATTAAACCCCATTTTCCCAGAGCAAGGCTCATATCTTCATATCTGTAGTTCCTCAGGTACATCATATGGGCACATGATTAACTGGCTTATATATGCTTTATTATAATATTCATTTCAAGGCAGAATTGAAAGTCACTTGAGAAAGCTGACAGGGGTACTCTCTTATATCTGCTTGACAATATTTCAGTTTGAGTGGTTCATGGTCTTCTAATGATGCAACTTGATTTGATCCTGGACTAAGATTTTTTTTTATTTATTGTACTTTTTTCAATTGTTCATAAATTATTTATCATTTTGAAACGGTTTATTATTATAGTTTATATTTATGAACTACTTCTAATTTAGCCTAGGTTTCATTACAGGTACTTGTGCCTTACATAATGTCATGTCTAGATTATGTTTGATGGCTTTTGATGGCTTTTGAAAATGTTTCTTTAGAAGTCCCAAGTAATTTCTAGTGACCTTTTAGGAATGTGCCACAATTTCAAGACAACATAAAGGTGAAGTGAGTTCATATATTTTGACACACATTTTACGTTTACAAATTTTACTTGTTTCATTGTTTGCGTATTTTGAAGCAAGTTACAAAGCTATTAGTTTGTCTTAAGCATTTGAGCCTTGCTCTGGGAAAACAGGGTTAAATGCATGTGCGTTAAGTGTTGTCCCAGATTAGCCTGCGCAGTCTGCACACAGTATTTACAGGCTAATCAGGGACAACACTCTCTGATTAAACTGGATTTTTGCTTAGAAGAGAATTTCTTTTAAATTAAAAATACAATAAAGCGGAAAGTGTCATCCCTGATTAGCCTGTGTGCACAGCAAAGGCTACTCTGGGATGAAACTTTACGCAAATCCATAAAGCCTAATTTTTCCCAGAAGCCTGCTCATTTATAATCTGAATGCCATCATGCTCTTCAAAATAATTATGTAATTTTATGACGCAGTTATATTATAAATTATTTTTTTGTACCTTAGTGCCCTAGACCATAAAAATACTTGTATAATACCTGACTGACAAGTCTACGCAACTGGTTTCGATCAATGTGACTTATGCTTCGAGAAAATGTGTGCCATGTTTTTATGACAGGCTGTACATGACAAAGTTATTATTGGAATGGTGATCGTAAATGTACAGACGACTTTTGTGATGTTTACAGCCAACTTGTCCAGCATAGATAGATGCCAGGCCAGGCAGTTAATAAAGACTCATTAATTTGTCGCTGACTGGAATAACAACTTGTCTTTTGATATGGATTTGGATATTCGAATCGAATGTCATTTCATTGTATAGTAAGATCATCTTGGGGCATTATTATGTTGTTTGTGAACGTGATGCTAGTTTCTACAAGACCTATACTTATCCACTGGTTTTCAGTTATTTTATTTGAATTTTACGCTCAGACTGGTTATGCTTTTTTGCTTTAATTGCACTAGGCATTCTGTGGTGGAAAACTTTATGTTTTAAACCCAATGACCTTAGCAGACACTTTCAATCATTTCGTGTTAAACAGGCCCAGTGTCATTAAGCGTGAAACAGTTGTTGGTTACAATAAACCATGGAAGTGCTTGATTTTCTGGCCAGGTGTTTGAATCTCATGGGATGTGCTTGATTAACCAGTTCCTGTTTTGAAAAAAAAAAGACCTGACAGTAACCACAAAACCCAGGTTTGAATTCAATGACCCCTCAATTAAAACCGCAAGTGCTGTAAGACTTTGTAATGAATATTAGTAATGGTGGTCTAAGGGTGTTATTTGTATAGATGGGCTTCCATTTCAAATGAGTTCCTTGATTGTCGTGAGTTCCCGGATTGTGGTGATGGTCATGCTGGATGGGTGGGGGTGGGGAACCCAGAAATAGCCAGATGGTGAGTGGGGTATGTAAAAATGGAAAAACAAATCTGTGTATGGGATTAAATTGGTTAATGTTTTGTATTCCACTATCACTTTTATCGGCTAGTCACATCCGTGTGGTCTTGTTCAAGGAGGTTTTACTGCCACCCATAAATTTGCCATTTGTTTTATGTGAGTGCAGTGTGTGTTCAATCTGGATGGGTCAGTGTTTACCAGGCCCTCATTAGCCACCTGGCATTGGATTGCTGGTTTCTCCGAGAATACTTTTATGAGCCGTGCTCTGGGAAAACGGGGCTTAATGCATGTGCGTAAAGTGTACTCCCAGATAAGCCTCCGCGGTGCGCACAGACTAATTAGGAACGACACTTTTCACCTCAACTAGATTATTGTTTAGAAGAGACTTCAAATATTATCAGATATTGGATTATGTTATGAACTGCGTCTTTATATTACCTTCCGTGCGGACTCATGCACTCATTGTATTTATTTCTATCAAAATCGTCTTCGTTTCAACTTGCATAGGAAATGGACACCTACGACAAGTGTAATTAATAATGCTGTCTGTATTTGGAAGTAGTTACTACTATTTCCGAGTGTTCTACTATACACCCAACGTGGGAAATGCCTTTGATGAAAAATGTGAAATAACACCTCTAAATGCCAGACCTTGACTGTAACTTATATTATATCAGCTGTATAGAAGTATGATGTACCCTTTGGGTCAAAAGTACATATACGCCAACAGCTAAAAATAGAAATCACTGCGGTGACATAATTGTCACCGCCGTGACATTTTTGTCACTGCGGTCAAAAATTTATCACTGCGGTATTATATTTGTAAATGCGGTGATACTTTGGACAAAAGGACAAAAACATATGAAAAAACATATGAATAAACTTATCAACTATCCTTATTCATCCGTTTTGATTTTATTTTTAACTATTGTTAAATATTTAATTATTTTCTTGAAAAAACTCGGTTTATTACGGGGAAAATGGTTGAAAACTGACCAAAAGAATTAAATGTAACAGCAGGTATAAAAATATACGAACAGTGATAATTTGTCACCGCTGTGACAAAATTTTTACCGCAGTGACAAAATAGATATCACCGCGGTGATATTTATTTTTAGCTGTTGGCGTATTTGTACTTTTGACCCAAATGGTACGGCATATAGAAGGTCTATTTGATACTGTTTTTTGGTGTACCTTGTTGTATCGGAAACCCTGACACAGTGTTTATACAGAGGCTAAACACTCGTAATCTGAACAGTATACCTTGCATGACCGCAGTTGAACTTGTAAAGTCATGTTTGCCGACTGATAGACATGTTTCATTGAAAAAGAACAATAATTATTACAATTACTGCTTTTCATAGGTCACCATGAAGCCCTGTTGTTGTTGTTGTCGTTGTTGTTGTTGTTACAGTTTCTGTTCTTGATGTTGCCAATTTAAATAATTCTAAACATGTGATTCAGAGAAATGTAAGGATTATTGTTCTGTTCAGTTTAAACTGTTATACGCTGATGATATATTTAGCTTCTTTCTTTTAATGGCAAAAAGCACATCAACGTCACAAGTGAAACACCATATGAATGACATTTTATAGATTGTGCTGCTTTAATTTATAAAGTTATTACATAAAGTTGATGATTCATAGAAGATATAGACATTTACACAAATTATCCTCTGAAGCATTATTAAAAACTGATAATGGATGTTTTTAAACCAGTATTTGTTTCACGTACTAATTATAATAAAATGATTGAAAATATAAAATGATGGATTGTCAAATTGTTATTTGTGGTAGGATTGTTTTCATCCGGTTCAACATTATGCTGTCATTATATTAAAAAAAAAATACCATTTGTGACATTGATTGATAATTGTTTTGAAAGAAACCTAAACCAAACCAGGTTGATTTTTACAAAATTTGCATGTTTTTTCCAGAGACCTTTCAGAATAACAAACATCCCCCCCCCTAGCACACACTTCCACAAACTTTTCCCCCTACTATTATTTCCACCTACAAATAACAAACAGGGTTTCAAAACATGAGGGATGTTTTTAAAGGGATAAAGAGGTATTAAGGAGTTACTTGTGTAATGTTTGCCCCATTATGCATAAGCCCCATCCAACTATTAGTGCACAATCAAAGAGGGAGTCTCAAATTAGTGCAGAAACTTGGTATAATCCAATATAAACTATAATACACTTAGGAAAACACTGCAACATCAAAGTGACGTTTTTCTACCTAATGAGATACTGTGGAAATTGTTTGGATTGTGTGGCCATTATCTCTG
>VMBQ01004135.1:45826-72504 GCA_007657795.1 Dreissena rostriformis | reverse complement strand
TATACAATAATCCCCTTTTTGGGAAAAAAATCCCCCCTAAAAAAAAAAAAAAAAAAAAAAAAAAAAAATTTTTTTTTTTTATAGATAGATGTGTCTCATGATTATTATATCTCAATTCTATTTTAATTTAATCTTGTCAAACATACTAAATTATGAAAAAAGCAATGAATATAGTGCAAACATGTACAAATGTTATAATTAGAGAGTAAGTAAAAAATCCCCCCAAAAGGGAAACGCCGCGAAAATTCCCCCTGCTATGGGTAGCGACCCGCTTCCCCTAAAATGGATTGAGGGCCCTGCATAGTCATACTAAGGATGCAAATTGAACAGGATTTGTTGGGGTGAATTCCTTAATGTTCCTCATTTTGTATCTCGATCTGATGTGAGCACTGCAAGATGGTAACAATCATTGGAAGCAAAAATCACTGGACAGAAGTCTGAAGTGTCAATAGAAGAAAATTCATTGGGAACTGGTTTTTGCTATAATAATGACTTACCATATCTGTTTACACTCACCAAAATGCAGTAAGAATACTGACTCCCATGCAAAGTTTATACTAAACAATGAATCGTAATGGAAACCAACCAATACGAGCGTCACAAACAGTATTTGCAAGTTTGCACATGTAAACCAAGAGAATACCACATACATGTGTATGCGATGCACAACAAAAGAGGCCCTAAATGGGATACATAAAACACAGTTGACAGAAGTAGGTGAGGGCCTACATTTTCCATGCTCTAAATCTAGTCCATATAAACGGACTCCCAGAGCCTAAGATAATTTTTGCTATGACGGCTCTGGGAGTCCATATGCACCCAGTCATAAACATGGGTGCAGTTCAGCGCACGGAATCCGTGCGCTTCACTAAACAGACTTTGTTCATGACAAATTGACGAAAATAATGAATAAACTTCATAAACATGTTAAATTTACCTGAATGGCAACCTACGGATGTTATCCTTTGCATGCATCCTATAAAAACACGACGATGTTTCAACACACTTCTCTCGCTGACATTTTTATGTTTAAATTTGAAACAGTGTATTCTGTACCGAATACCACATCGTTGTCGACTTTAATAGGCTCCATCACATAACCCGATGCGCAACATATTGGTGTAGTGCGACCTTACTGATATTGGGTCAGTTTTTTCCCTTTTCCAAGACCGTGGTTACATCGTGCGAAAGATAAACAAAGTCAATAAAAAGCAGGCCTCGACACTAACGGTGTCCCGGGAACCAGAGGACACCAGATTTTGGCGAGGGTCACCAGTTCTTTCAATCTGGGTGATCCTCAGGGAACAGTACATAATAAGGATTTATATGATTTTGATCTTTCAATTTGAATTATTATAAAGAGTTATATCAACAGGCCTTTTTCTGCCTATCTCACGGGTCCGATAGTNTTCTTGAAAATGCCGATAAAATTCCCAAATCCATAGCCATGGGCTATCTTCCCAAAAAGGGGGAAAAAAACCCTGGTGGTACATGCGCGAAGTATTCCGATTACGCAAAGGGAAGTAACTCGTGGTTGATTACAAAAAACGGTTTTGGCGACCCCACAACAAAAACAAGTGGGCCAAGATGGCCCTAGATTGCTCACCTGTAAAATGAGCTTGCCTAGTGGCATGATTTGAACAATCTTTGTCACATATCAAATATCAAAGCTGCGTGCTTTGTGGTTTAAGATAAACAAGGTTTTTCAAGCTTTGACCTGGTCCATGTTTTTCAACGGACCAGAACAACTTTTGAACTCAACCAACATATCATTAAGACAAACATTTTGACAAAGTTACATGAAGATTGGGCATGAAATCTGACTTCTACAGTGTTTACAATGTTTTTTTGTTTTTTTTTGACCTAGTGACCTAGTTTTTGACCCAGCATGACCCAGTTTCGAACTGGATCAAGGTATCATTGGGACAAATCTTTTGACCAAGTTTCATGAAGATCAGACAAGAAATGTGGCCTCATGAGTGTTTACAAGATTTCTCTTTAGCCAAATTATGAAAACTGCCCAGCCCACTGGCGGCCATGTTTTTCAACAGACCCGAACCACTTTTGAACTCAACCAACATATCATTAAGACAAACATTTTGACAAAGTTACATAAAGATTGGGCATGAAATGTGACTTTTACAGTGTTTACAAGGTTTTCATTTTTGTGACCTATCAGGGCCCTCACACTACTTTGGGGGAAGGGGTCCGCAGCCCTTAGGAGGGGGAATTTTTGCGGCGTTTCCATTTTTGGGGGATTTTTTACTTACTCTCTCATTATTACATTTGTACATGTTAGCACTATATTCATTGCATTTTTCATATTTTAGTATATTTGAAAAGATTAAATTGAAATAGAATTGAGATATAATTATCATGATACACATCTTTCTATAAAAAGGGGGAATTTTTCCCCCCAAAAGGGGAAAAAAGTATACTTTTCAGGTGGGGGACTGCCACCGAAATTCGGTGGCAGATTTGATAGATTGAGGGCCCTGCCTATTGACCTAGTTTCTAAACCAACATGACCCAGTTTCGAACTCGATCGAGGTTTCATTGGGACAACTCTTCTGACCAAGTTTCATAAAGATCGGACCAGAAATGTGGCCTCGAGTGTTTACAAGGTTTCTCTATAGCCAAATAAGGGCAACTGCCCCGCCCACTGGCGGCCATGTTTTTCAAGTTCAACGGACCGGAACCACTCATGAACTCAACCAGCATATCATTAAGACAAACATTTTGATAAAGTTACATGAAGATTGGGCATTTAATGTGACATCTACAGTGTTTACAAGTTTTTTTTGTTTTTTTTTTACCTAGTGAACTAGTTTTTGACCCAGCATGACCCAGTTTCGAACTCGATCGAGGTATCATTGGGACAAATCTTCTGACCAAGTTTCATGAAGATCGGACAAGAAATTTGGCCTCTAGAGTTTTTACAAACAAATGTGGAGGGACGGACAGACGACTGACAAAGACCGATCCCAAAAGCTCACCTGAGCAATCAGGTGAGCTTACAAAATTCGGATATAAATCGATGCAAAAAGTTATTAAATAAGATTCCAACTGCCCTACACCTCTGCAAAAGTGAAGTTGAAAGTCATGTGTACGAGTAACCAGTGCATTTATTAAAATTGTCCTGGGAGCATGATCTTTATTAAACACTGTCTTGAAAGGGTAACTGTCTGTTTATAAATGTTTAAAGATGTTATTATAAGCTAAAATGGTTTGCTATTTACAACAAAATAATAAGTTTGTGTTACTCCTCTGAAGATATGGAAATTATTTGGCACTTATCTATTGTTAGAAAATTATTATTGAACAATAAATCAACTTGAACAAATCAAACTAAAAATGTCATGAACATCTGAAGTTGATAAATTTAGATTGTTGTTTCTGGGTCACAATGGGGACAAAGAAAAGCAGACTCAGGCCTTACAACTCTTATTTTTGTACAGTATTTCATTTTGAGAAGAGTCCAATGAGAGCATTTATCACAGTGACACTGTGCCAATTGTGCAAACTCCACAACAAAAGCCAGGTTTACAGCAGGTGGCATTCTCTTGTCACAATTGCAGCAATGTTTCTCTTCCTCATCTTCATTATGTAGATAAATCACTTATGCTGGGACTTATAGGTAAGGCATTCTCTTTTGAACAACTTGGACGTGGAAACTGTACTAAGTTATTTGCCCTTACGCTGTGGTTGAAACAGGAGGGAACCCTAGTTTTGGTGAGGGTCACCAAAATTTGAAAGTAGGGTTCCCTCTGGGAACCCTGTCAAAACAGTTAGTGTCAAGGCCTGAAAAGCAATTATTTCTTGCTTTAATGTTACCATTTGCATGAGTTTGTAGTTACGACAGGTAAACGTTGATAAGTTCTTTCAGTTTCAGTGTTCCTGAACCCTTGCATTGTTGTTTAAATTTTGCACCCATGTTTATGAAGGGGTGCATATGGACTCCCAGAGACGTCATAGCAAAAATGATCATAGGCTCTGGGAGTCCGTTTATATGGACTAGCTCTAAATCATGTACTAGTGACTGTACACATTTTTTTCTGACAAAGAACAAAATTGAATACCTGCTTCGGCTGCGTTTTCTATGAAGACTTTGAGGTGATCGTGAGCGGTGTCGTTTCTTCCCACTGGTTGGGCTGTAACCCCGATACGATGCCTCTGCGTACGCCTTTGGTGGGTCAACATATGCCTTCGGAGTTACCACATGCCGCATTTTAGTGTCTATTTGTTTCACGGTCTCAGGAGACCTACGTCGCTTTTTCTCTTTTCGAGAATTTTTTTCAGTTTCGTAAGGACTAGTTTCAGGTATCACAGGCGATGGACTATCGCTACGTTGGTCTATATATGATCGAATGGCAGACGCTGGTGACTGATCATGCTTTGAGCTAACGACTTCCATTCTACCAGGTGCAACTTGTTTCGAACTAGACACATCCGTCAGCGAGCCAGAATCTGAACTGACATCTTCGTAATCCACTATACTAGTCCTACCAATCATTTCAACCGATGCATTTGCACCAGAACTTCTGCTTTTAGTTTTAGTCCTACCCTCCCTGTCTTTATCCTTTACTTTCTTGGACTTGTGTTTTGACTTCTTTCGCTTCTCGTGTTTTCGACTGAATTGTTGACTTGGTGGTGGTTGACTCCCAGGCACCAGATGGGCGTAAGACCGGGCGTCGAACTCACCGTATTCATCTTTGTCCCTTGCTCGAGGCATATCCTAATGCCACATGATGGTGCTTTTACAAGAAAAATAAGTAGTTACCTCCCTTGCGACATTTTATGTCCAAAAGATGTCTCGTCGAATTGTTCACGTATGCTTTCAAGAAAATCCATTTCTTTGAACTCAAGTAACCCAATTCACTATGTGAATAACGACTTAGTCATTTAAGCACAATTCTTTGCAATTATCCTTCAATACAATGTCGATGCACGGTCACAAATTTCGTGATGACAGCGAAGTTTCTAAAGGAAGTTGCCGGGCAGTTGGTTTCGATTTGTTTACTGTTATTTATTGCTTTTTGACGTTTATTTTGAGAGACTTTATGAAAATATGTCTTTCTTTAGTTGAATAAGGTATTCATAGATTGAATTTCGTACTGATATAATCAAATTCATTACAGATGCGTTTGATTTTTCTCAGATATTTTCTGAATTATTTTCATGAATTTCATCTACGCTAAACGACCTAAATTTGTCAGCCTGTACACACTTTTGAATGACGTAGTACGCAGTGACTTACACGGAAATCGAACTTAAGTACAAATATCAATATTTTAGTACACGCTGTATAAGATTTTTACAGGTAAATAAAGCTTGATTTGTATTAAACGAAAGCATAAAATTTATCAAATACATGATTTCATTTTATATTTTAATTCCATTTAGTTCACTCAAAACTTATGATAAATGTAATTAGTTTCCGCGACCAAGTTATTGATTTTTCAATACACAAGAACTTGAAGCTAACGCCCATAGATTAATGTGAAGACAGAAGTACATGCCTGCTAGCTTTAAAGTGCAGTATCATATATATATTGAAGCTGAACTATTTATTCTGAATCTGAATTATTGTCACGCGTATTTAGCGAAAGCTTGTTTCAAGAATAAGCATACTGAGTATGGTTGTTACTGGTTGAGTCGTTGATTCGTGGGTATAGAAATCGTGTGAAATCTCCCGATAGAACGTTCGCACATGATGCAGTTCGTTACGGAAAAATGTTTTGACACGGTCACCATTTTTTTCCGATCAAAAATGCGTCAAAAACAAGTAAATAGTGTAATTCATCATAACGATAGGTCCTAATGAAATATTCCCTCATTTATGTATTGTTCATTTAGTGTTTCAAAGTAACACAAAATCGTTTCAAGTGAAGGTCAAAAAAACAAAATCCAAGCATCCACAGCGGAGCATTGGCACCCGCTATGCGGTGCTCTTGTTCAGACAAGGAATGGCCGCAGGATTTTGAGCCGAATATTTCAGAGTCAGTAACCACCTGCGCTATTAAATCTGATAGTATACCCATCACAACATCTTTTCCCGACGGTTTAAGTCTTGAAACGAACTGTCAAATATTTGGGGGGGCATGCCGTTTATGAATGTTTCGTAACCCAGCCGACATTTTCCCGAACTCTTCTGACGGAGGTAAATTTTAATGTAGACACTGTTATGAACCGGTGTTCATACAAACTTACCACAAATATTACGATCGTACTTAAGGTCACAATATACTTATTCAAATCAAACACAGAACCAACAAAAACGGTAAAATAAAACGACAACGAATCAATTGCAATTCGTTTTCCAATTTCGTTATCGTTTTCTGTACGATAAATTTTTATTTCAATTTGTTTTCTGTCAAATTCAAATCGTAAAAACGATAAAATGATCCTTATCTGTTGCCCTGGGTAAATAATATATATCTCTAGGTTTGATATCGCAAGTTTTTATAAAAATGTTTTGCTTTTCTACCAAGAAAACAAGACACTTGAGGACTTTTCCTTCAATAACCTTTTTATTAGGGCATTTTTCTGTGAAAAACCAGTGTCTTAATGTAATGCAAAAATGTGGTAGCAGAATAGTCTTGGTATAAATTCATATATTCCACAATATAAACAATTTAAAATATTACTCACCTGGTCAGATATACTTTTTGCAATTTCTTGATTTTATGTCATTAAAAATTTAATTGTAGCAAATGTTTTGCAAACCACCTGTGTTTGGATCAGTTTTAATCCAACTCCAGCTTTTATTTATAGATTTTTCAAACTTCACCATATTCTTCCACTATTTTCAGAATGAAAATTCACGAGTTGCTGAGGGCACTAATAAGTGTATCAGAGAAAGGAGCAAACATTGCTCGAATCATTCGCTCGGAAGCCTCACTGCTGGAATTGCTTGTCCAGGAAAAGAAAGGCAATAAGAAGAATGAGCGGTTTGTGCATGACTTCAAGACCCTGGCAGATGTTCTAGTGCAGGAAGTGGTACGCTATGATCTCAAGCAAGAGGTAAGTTTAAACCTATATAGTTTAGCTCAATTGCATTTAAAGAACTTATTTCTTATTTGAAACGCTCTCGAGTCCCTTTCCTGGGCCTAGAACCAGTACTTTGTGTCTATGGGGGAGATCTAAACAACGCTCCCATAGTAGGGATCGAACCCGTGACCTCCTGTTTGCTAGACAGACACCACATCCATCACACCACGGCAAAGCAAAAGGTTAGTTCAGCTTCTGATATGATTTACTGCTGTTTGTTAAACCCTTTACCACTCAGACATGCACTTTGACGCGTTTGCAGTCCCCTTAGAAAATCACATTAAATTTAAGATTCTGGTTTTAAAGGCTTCATTTTCAACCATAAGATACTTATGAGCAGCAAAGAGCATAGAACCTGAACAGACCGTGAGTTGCTCGTGTGGAATGCTGGTTGCATATAACCATTTTCAATTTGCTTCAAAGCGTGAAAGGGTTAATTGTGAGAAGTTTCAGATGTTTTAAGAACCGCACTGCTTGATCACAATGACATAAAAAATCAATTATACTGAGACAGGGACATTAGATTTATAGTAACTTGCATGAAAGTGTTAGTAAAACATCTCATTTTCTGATAAATATCATTAACATATAAGAGATAGTAATGTAATCTTAAGTGCAGACTTTACTTATATGTACCGTATTAATTACTCTAAATCTTCAGACGCTATAAGTTTTCAGGAACCCTCTTTTTGGCCCAAGTAATATTTTGTTGTGTAACTAATTTTTCAACCAGATTTTCCCCTATTATTAATGACTATAAACGTGCAGACTCTTGCAATTTATCAGATTATTCTTCCTATTTGGTGACTTGCAATTTATCAGATTATTCTTCCTATTTGGTGACACACCAAACAAGTGTTAAAGACAATAATTCAAGAACTAACATCAAAATTATTATTAGAACAGTATATATTTATTGAAGTTTAATAATAAAATTCATACCACAGTATAATATATGCTTATCTTTGTACTCAGTGGTCAAAGTTCAACATTGGTGTATCTTTCGGTAAAACAACATCATTTTTTTTTTTTTTTTTTTTTATTTGTTGAAAACCTATCTTAAACTAATTAAAACTGTACAGTGAGGTATTTAAACTGCACTGGCTATAATTTTGGAAAGTGACATTTTACACAGGAACAAACAAACATGAATGCAAAACATTTAGATGTAATGTTAGGGAGTCTTTACATTTTTGGACAAAGACTTTTGGGTATATTTTTGTGTGTCCAAATTTTCCGACACAAACAATCTAATTATTCTTACAAGTGTTTAACAAATTAGAGTAAAAACTGTACATACAATGCACCCTTGGACCTTCACATTGCATATATCAATGGTTGAGCATGAAACTGCTTTAATTGATATGGACTGCATTGGGTCAACTAACATATGCAGCTAGGGTAGCTCCAGACCAGCCTGTGCATTTGTGAACTTTGACCTGGAGTTACCCTCTCTCCTAATGAGATCACAACAACTTTTGTGAATATGTATGTAGTGGACAGGGTAGCTCCTGACTAGACTTTGCAATTGCGCAGGCTGGTCTGGAGCTCATCTTGCCGCATATGGCATAAGACCTACAATCACATGTTCAACCTTACCAAATGTTTCCTCTTTTTTCTGCCAGTTCCCAGGGCTCGTAGACAGTATCTGCGGAGAGGAGAGCAACAAGTTCACCAACACGCTGGGCGACTCTGTCGTCGTGCAGATCCAGGACACACCCGAGCTCACCAAACGGTTACTCTGTGAGGTTTACAGGCTTTCTTTCTCTATTTTGTTTAAGTCCCTATATACCAAATATAGGTCAATGAAAACTGATAACCCTAGGTTTTATGGTTGCACTTTTTGAAAAGACCTAGATTATGTATTTCTTCATACTAATCTCCTATTCCATTGGTTGCAGGTTAAGTAGTTTTAATGTATTTCTTAACACCAATGTGGCATACACAGGCAGGCTAATCAAGCACTAGGTTATGCATTCCTTAACAATAATCTCCCATACAGGGTCATACAAATGCTTACAGGTCTTGTATTAGATTATGAACCATAATTACTCTATGTTTTCGGACACTTAAAAATAATTTATTTTTTTTCGCGTCCGACAACTTACATATACAAAAAATATTCACAAAATACAGGTGTCCTAAAATTTAGAGTCGAAAATTGAAGTGTCCGAAAATAGCGTCGATTGTATCAACAGCTACCGATAATAGCACGTGCTTGTAAAATACCACGCCGTATAGTATAAATGACATTTATATATGTTTGCATTGCATTTCAAATAATTTTAAATGCTGAATTTATTTTACAAAAGTTACTTCAAGTTTGTACTTTGACCAACGAGTGTAAAGATGAGCATGTGATGTACCGATACTTGCTAGTATGAACATGTAATTAACACAATAAACAAGCAAACTATGAATTCTTTGTTTGTTCATGTCCGATAGTTGTTGTCTTACACCTTCAATTATTCGTAAAACTTGAAATAGGGTGCATCACACTTTTAAGCGTTTAGTATTTGTCACAGTTATCATACTGAGAAGGGTAGTACCATTGCGGTAGATAATTGAAATGTTAATTGGCATTACCCCCGGTAATTGTCATTACGCTAATTTTCAAAAGAAAGTTGTTTAAGATTATCATAATTGACATTAATTCACATTATTCCGTTGTTCCATTATGGCTTTTAACGTTTAATTACTGATTTCTTTAATCTGATTTTCGGGCGAAACCATTGTTTAATACCGGTTTACAAGGTTATTTACCCAATAACGCAAATGTCATGGTCCATTGCCCCCAGGCATGCATCTGCAAGGTTTTATGACGTTTATCCGGTAAAAAAAAACATGATCGAAGTGTCATTAGATATGCAAAACAGGACCCATATTTTGTATAATAGCGCTGTTAAATATAATGTCCGAAAACTAAGAGTCATTAATTATGGACGAAAACACGTATGTTCGAAAATTAAGAGTCACGAAAAATAATTATTTTTGCTAAAAAAAGGGGTGTCCGAAAACTTAGAGTGTCCAAAAACATAGAGTAATTACGGTATTTCTTTTCACTCATTTCTTATACCATGGTTTCCAGCTGTAGTACTAGATTATGAATTTTGTAACTCTCAACTCTCATACCCATGCTTGCAGGTCAAGTACTTGATGACAATGAGACAGCAGCGTCAATCCTTGCAGACGTCATTCACAGAGAGGTCGTTTCCAAGGACATGGGTGTCACTGACCAGCTTGCTGTTGACCTTCAAGTTGATGACCTTGGGGTCTGGATTGACCCGATAGGTACAGGGTTTTGTTATGAAGTTTCTGCATGTTTAACAGACACGTTAAAATTCATTTCTAATTTCTGGAATGGCTTTACATGTTCATTTAGGGTTTAGGGTTTTTATTATGCCCCAGGTAGGGTGGAATATAGCAGTTGAACTGTCCGTCAGTCTGTGCGTCTGTCCGAAAACTTTAAGATTGGTAATAACTTTTGCAATGTTGAAGATAGCAACTTGATATTTTGCATGCATTTGTATCTCATGAAGCTGCACATTTTGAGCAGTGAAAGGTCAAGGTCAAGATCATCCTTCAAGGTCAGAGGTAAAATAAAATAAAAAATAAATGCATGTGTATCTCATGAAGCTGCACATTTTGAGTGGTGAAAGGTCAAGATCATCCTTCAAGGTCAAAGTTTTTTTGTTTTTTTTTCTCAAAGCGGCGCAGTAGGGGGCATTGTGTTTCTGATAAACACATCTCCTGTTGTATATCCAAACATATACCTGCTATGGGGTATTATCATTTCAAATATTGATTAATTTAGACGTGGTAAAAAGAACATTTGAAGGTTTAAATTGACTATATATTCTTTGACTGACCAATGACATGAAGAGAAATGATGTCAACATGATGTGATTCTTATTAAACTTTTACGATTTATCAACATGTTTTCTAATACTAAGAAGGATTTAATTTGTTAAACGGCATAGGATAAAAAAGATCATTTCAATTAATATTAATTAAACTTAAAGACCATGCTGGAGGAACCATGATTTCTGAATTCCTGAGTTTTTAGACAAAACATGGCCTGACATCAAATGTCAACTCATGAAGGATATTTTAAAAGGTTATATTTTGTGAATTGTTATTATATTAAAATATGAAGTGAAATTCAATAAAAAAATAAAAATGAATTCTTCTATATGACATAGATTTAGTAGCAAATTTCAGTCTTAACGCTAACCTTTTAGAGTACTTGCTCGAATAATCGTGTTACCGGTAATATGTAGGCAACTTTTGAAATGTGCTACTTGTCCCACAATATGGGGCGTGTTCTGAGAAAACTGGGCAAAATGCTTGTGCGTAAATTGTCATCCCAGATTAGCCTGCGCAGTCCGCACAGGCTAATTAGGAACAACAATTTCCGTTTTTATGGTATTTTTCGTTTAAATGAAGTCTCTTCTTAGCGAAAATCCAGTTAAGGCGGATAGTGTCGTCCTGGATAAGCCTGTGCAGACTGCACAGGCTAATCTGGGACGACACTTTACGCACAAGCATTTTGCCCAGTTTTCTATGAACACGCCACATATTTGCGGGATTTTCATTTGATTTGGTCCAGGCTTTTGGCAAGTGGGTTAGCCTGAAGACTGCCAACAATCATCACTTTCTCCAAAAAACAACAACAGCATTTTCAGCATTTGAATAGATAACACAATGTTTAATAATATTTATAAACATCAAATTGATGTGATAACAATGCATTAAATATATCAATTTTCCAAATGTAAAAGAAGTCTCCAAAGACACATTTGGTTCCCGCTTGCTAAAAAAAAGTTTTTGCCACATAATTTGGCTTCTTTAAAAAGTTTTTGCCATTTTTTGTCTATCATAATTTATATTGGAGTCGCTACCTACTGCGAACATGTGCGTGATATCTATTGTTGGGAAATGAATTTTCTCGAGAATAAGCACGAAGTTTTTTTCTCCCTTCTGTTTTAAAAAAGCAAAGTTTGTGTCCCGATGGCGACATTTTTGCCTCAGTCATCCGGTCGGCCGACCCCTGTGGACACAATTAAATGTCTATTTAAACGGCATCGTCACCATTACAGTTCTTAACTATAGGAACTTTAAGCTTGAAAAAACTTAAATTCAACATATTAAATAATTTAAATTATTGTTAACATTGTTCTTTTATGCAGCGTCATGAAAATGTATGACAATATAAAATTAAAACTCAACTTTCTGATTGCCAAATTCTCATTCGAATTAAGATCTGTATTTGTTGATATTACAACTGTCTATCCATTATTCATGATAACATTTATCATGACCTAGGACAGACAGTGTAAATCCTGTTCTGAAATAAATTCAGACAAAATAGGGGCCCCTTGCTAACAGTCCTATGGTCAACATTAAGTTTTGAAATGATATAAAACCACATGTCTAAATGTGCTCTGTTATGTTATTTGTTTTGTTATTATTGAATAGATACTTTACCTTTTGCAAACAAATCATAACAAAATAATAACTAGTCGGACGAATTTAAACAAGTAGAACACTGATTCTTTGACGTTAGAGATAAGCTTTTAGTTTCAAAAGGTGCATGGCCTTTTTGTCTGCAACCATGGCTGATATGTGATCTGATAACAAACAATGCCCTTGGGGAGGCTGATATGTGAACTGCAAACAAACAATGCCCTTGGGGCATGTTTTCACTGGCTTAATCTGCTCTGTGTGTGTGTGTATGTCAGAGTTTATTTACAGGTCATCGCTGATTCTTCACAAATACGTTATGTACTGACCTGCCCCTGTGACCTTCATTCTAAAATTCATCTTGGCAGCCCGGGTATTTGCCAAATAGATAATTTTGATCCAAAAAGACAGTGCACGATGGCCAATGAGACCTTAATGTGCACTGTAATACCAATGCTTAATTTGCTCTAGTAAGTGTCTCCCATTAACTTGTTTCTCAATAGAGCTGCTTTTATCTCTGAAGTAAATAGTACCCAGTCATAAAAAGCCAGTTGAGTAGTTATGCGATTTGATTACAAAAAAATTAAATGAAAATACGTTTTTGCCACTTGTTTTCGCAAATTGAAAAATGTTATCGCCCTTTTTCTAAAACTTCTGACAATTGCATGTAGTAGTGGGAGCACTGAGCACCAAGTACTGTTTTTTTTCTGAAGAAACACAGTTAAGTCTATCTGTATAACAATAAGGATAACAATACAGTCCAGCTAACATAAACTTGATAGGTTTAAACAAGTATGAACAATCCTCTCCAAGATATTAGTTTCTAAGATCGGAAGTAAAGTCCTACTGTTGACTTTCAGGTTTTTTTCCTGCCATTTTGATAAAAGGAGACTGGTCAAATTAGGATTTTTTAATCGATAAAATGGCAAATTTGGGATTTTCAACAAAATGGACCAAATTGGGAATTTATTTTATCAACAAATATTGCCACATTAGGCCTTTTATTCAAATTAGGATAACAAAATCATATAAATTAAAGTTATTTACTTTGTAAGATGTTTATGAAATGAAATTGAGATATTATAATCATTAGACCCTTCTTGCTTTGGGATTGGGTCCGTTTTACTGTCTTTTTTAAGAAAAAGCCCTGTCATTACAGACTCGACAGCCCAGTACATTCAAGGTGATGTCGGGTGTGAGATGGATGCACTGGTCACAGAGGGGCTGCAGTGTGTGGCTGTCCTCATAGGGGTCTACGAGAAGTCCAGTGGCCTGCCCATCATTGGGGTCATCAACCAGCCCTTCTGTAGAATGGTCAATAACAGGTGAGAATCCACGCTGTAGCTCACCTGATCCAGGGCTTTTTTCCCATCTTGGTCCCTTCATTTTGTGAAACAAAATGAGTCACGAACTGTTCAAAATTGTGGAAAAATGAGTCGCAAACTGTTCAAAATGGTGTAAAAAAATGAGTTGCAAACTTTAAATAATTGTGAAAATTTGAGTTGCAAACTTCTTCAAATTGTGAAAAATTGCCATTCTCTAAGATGGCAAAATAGCCCTGTGATCTCAACATGATTGTGCGGGCATTAAGGATTGCCTTTTATCAGCCATTTGTCTTGCGTCATCAACAATTACATCGTTGATAAACTTGGTATCCATGGTATCACAATTACGTTGGATACGGGATACAATGTTGGGTAAAAAACTAGGTCACTCAAACTGTCTACTGATTCCTATAAATTTCCCATAAATTTGCATTGAAATACTTTTTTTTGAAAAGTCTCCTGTTGTTCCCATATTTTTCTATATTTTGAGAATGTCTTAATATATATGTTTTGTTCTCACCACACTGAAATTGAAAATCTTTCAGTAACAACTATAAATAGCTGGAAATTGCTGCTATAATTCAAATTTGTCTCAGCGTCTGTGAGTCTAGAAAGTTAATTAGGCAGGAGTGCTTGAGCACACTCTGGGTCCATACATTATGCAGCATAAGTTACAGCAGGACCTCATAAAATTGTGAAGACACAGACACACAATCTCAGACTTACATAGGCAGTGTACCCAGGAATAATATAAGAATTCAGTGTTGGTTGGCCAAATTGCACTGATTTCTATGACTGACCATTAGCATCAAAAACCACTGTATTAACCAACCCATTCTTAGACTTAAAAATAAAGAACAGACTTAGAACAAAGAAAAATACATCCAGCATTTCAATATATGCTAGCTAACGCTAGTAATTATGAAATTTACAAAATGTTCTACATAAAGAAAGATGTAGATAGAGGTGGTAAATGTCAAGTGTTACTCAAAATTAAAGCAAGTCTTGAATATTCCAATTTAAAGAATATTTTGTATTCTGAGACTTATGTCTGAGAATTGTTTGGTGAATACGGGCCCTGGTCTTGTAAGACTTATGTCTGAGAATTGTTTGGTGAATACGGGCCCTGGTCTTGTAAAGTTAAGTGAATGCCTATGGACACAAACAACAAGGCGAAGTACTTTTGCAAGCTTATCAATGCCCTTTATATGCCCATATTAAACACAAATTCTTGGACTTAATACTAAGATTAAAGAATGTCCTAAAATTGTTCTTAAATAATTATATAATAAAATAAATCATTTTATAAGTGACTCTTCCTATATCTCTAGGTCTTCCATTCTGGTTAATAATTCAGAGTGTATTTTATAACTGTATTTTGACCGTTCCTTCTAGCTGGATTGGCAGCACAACATGGGGTGTGTGTTTTCGGGATGTGCGGGTAAACTCCCTCCCTAGTCAAACCCAACCAGACTGGCCTCCAAGCACTGCCACAGAAGACCTGCCAAAGCCAACCATTCTCATCAGCTCGAGTGAAGATCTGCACATTCAGGAAATGTTGTCAACCAAGTATAATGTCCGTCACGTTGCCGGTGCGGGCTACAAACTTCTCGGCGTTTGCATGGGCAGAGCTATGGCGTATCTCTTGACAAAGAACACTAATTACAAGTGGGATTGCTGTGGGCCGCACGCTGTATTGCTCTCCCTTGGAGGTGGGATTGTGAAGTATGAAGATTTTGAATCTTGTGTTGCTTTTGGACAGACAAGTTTCGAGTCCATGCCACAGATAACGTATAATAAGCCAGATGATAGCACAGCACGTGGGGCAAAGAAGTGGATGAATATGGGAGGAATCATTGCATATACTTCTAAAGATTTCCTCAATCAACTTGCGGAAGTCCTGCAAAAGTCATAAGCGGATGGTGTTTTAAAGTTTAAAGATCTGTTGTGTTATTGTATTAACCCAGTATGTCTTATTTTTAGAATATTTACTCCGCCGTCTATTTATATTTTTATGCCCCCGAAGGTGGGCATATAGTGATTGCACTGTCCGTCTGTCCGTGTGCCGTCTGAAATTCCATCACACTTTGCGTTTAGGTTTCGAAAAATGCTCATAACTTTTGCAATATTGATCATAGCAACTTGATATTTGGCATGCATGTGTATCTCATGGAGCTGCACATTTTGAGTGGTGAAAGGTCAAGGTCATCTTTCAAGGTCAAAGGTCAAATATATGGGTCAAAATCGCTCAAAAGGGGACATAGTGTTTCACAAACACATCTTGCTATAAATGTTCTGTTTGTTCTCTAATGGTGCTTCAGTGTTTTTGAAAGTACAATTAAATATGTTACCAGTACATTTCAACTGTTCAGCATACAATTCCCTATATGTTCATAATAACATTAATTTTACTGCAAATGTATTGTAGTAAATTACCCATAAGGTTAACTGTTGGTTTATATGAAAATCCTTAAGCATGAGCTCAGTGCCTGATGAGGGTTAGCCTTAAAAAAAAGATGCCAAATTATTTTTATGATAAAATAGTTATACATATTAAAAAAGTTTTGGGCATATTTTCAATTTACATTCTTTGCTTATAGATTTCATGTAGCAAAAACCTGATGGGCAGTTGGCCAGCCATAAAGGTGTTTTTTAGAATTTGTTTGACAGTTTTGTGTTTTTGACATATTTACTAAAATTCTTTGCAAATATTCATAATGTACATTAATGTTCATAGAAGGGTTTTCTATCAAACGTGTATATGGTTTCGCTTTACTCGCCACCATAGCTGAAATACAAAATATGTGAAAACACCATTTTTTCCTAACCATGGTTAGATTTGTCAATATTTAACACAAATAGTCATAAGGTGGTCCTTTGCCGAAATTATTTTAAAGGTTCCATTTCACAAAATGGTACACTTAAGCTTAAGATTGAATTTTCTTTCAAGTTTTATATATTTAAGTTCTTGGCCAATCTTCATGAAAATTTTCACATACGTTCCTTGGAGGGCCCTCAAACTTGTGTACAGTTCTGCTTTACTACACAATATGGCTGCCATAGCTACAAACAGAAAAAATGTCTTAAAGGCCATTTTCTTGTAATCAAACAATTTCAAAGAAATATTTATAAGGTGGTACATTGCCAAAAGTTTTCAAATGGGTTCTGCTCCACTGCACACAATACCAGCTTGTGTTAAAAATGGAATGTTAGCTACACAAAATACAACACTATATTTTCTTCTTATCTGATTGCTAGATATGTACACACATTATCATAAGGTGATCGTCTGCCAATCCTTTTTTTGATATGCTCTACTGAACAAGATGTGCACTTGAGTTTATATTAATATTCTTTTCTGATATATATGTACATTGTTTGAATATGGAATATCAAACTTGAATACTTTTTCTCCAACCTTGACATGTTCCCTCCTCGGCAACATGAAAATCCACATTTAATATGGTTTCTGCATTGTTTTCTCGTATTCATATAATCTAGACCAGACATTGAAGAGTATGATAAACTTGTTAAATTATTATTAAAATTAATAATATATTAATTTATTGTTGTTTCATTGTTTTGTTTTAAGCTCCACTGGCCAAAGGCCAGCGGGGCTTATGTCATGGTCCTGTGTCCGTCGTGCGTGCGTCCATGCATTAACTTTTTCTTCAAACATCTTCTTCTCCTAAACTACTGGTCCAATTCTGATGAAATTTCTCATGAATGTTCCCGGGGTGAACCTCTTTCAAATTTGTTCAAATTTTGCCCCTGGGGTCAAATTTGACCCTGCCCCAGGGGTCACAAAATTGAAAATTGGCTTATATAAGGCCTATTTTGTGAAGACTTTAAAAATCTTCTTGTCCATAACCATTGGGCCTAGGGCTACCAAATTTGGTATGTAGTGACATCTAATAGTCCTCTACCAAAAGTGAATACTAGTATATGCTTATATAAGATCTATTTTGTCAAAACTTTAAAAATCTTCTTGTCCATAACCATAAGGCCTAGGGCTACACAATTTGGTTTGTAGTGACATTGTATAGTCCTCTTCTTAGTTTGTTCAAATTATGCCCCTGGGGTCAAATTTGACCCTGTCACAAAATTGAACATATGCTTAAATAAAGTGCCTATTTTGTGAAAACTTAAAAAATCTTCTTGTCCATTACCATTGGGCATAGGGCTATCAAATTTGGTATGTCGTGACATCAAATAGTCCTCTACCAAATTTGTTCAAATTATGTCCCTGGGGTCAAATTTGACCCTGCCCCAGGGGTCATAAATATGAACATATGCTTATATAGGGCCTATTTTGTGAAAACTTTAAAAATCTTCTTGTCCATAACCATTGGGCCTAGGGCTACACAATTTGGTATATAGTGACATTGTATAGTCCTCTACCTAGTTTGTTCAAATTATGCCCCAGGGGTCAAATGTGACCCTGCCGTGGGGGGTCACAAAATTGATTATATGCTTATATAGTGCCTATTTTGTGAAATCTTTAAAAAATCTTCTTGTCCTTAACCATTAGGCATAAGGCTACCAAAATTAGTATGTAGTGACATCTAATAACTCTCTACCAAGTTTGTTCTAATTATGCCCCTTGGGTCAAATTTGACCCTGCCCGGGGGGTCACAAAATTAAACATACGCTTATATGTGGCCTATTTTGTGAAAACTTTTAAAATCTTCTTGTCCATAACCATTGGGATTAGGGCTACCAAATTTGGTATGAAGTGACATCTAATAGTCCTCTACCAAACTTGTTCAAATTATGCCCCTGGGGTCAACTTTGACCCTGCCCCGGGGGTCACAAGCTTGAATAAACGCTTATAAAGCGCCTATTTTGTGAAATCTTTATGTCAAAAACCATTGGGCCTTGGGCTACTAAATTTGGTATGCAGTTATGTCTTAAAGTCCTCTACCAAGTTTGTTCAAATTATGCCCTTTGGGTAAATTTGACCCTGACCCGGGGGTCACAAAACTGAACATTATATACCCTTATATCTTGCTTATTTTGTGAAAACTTTTGAATTATTCTTGTCCTTTACTCTAGGACCTAGGGCTACCACATTTTGTATGTAGTGAGATATAGTAGTCCTCTACAAAGTTTGTTCAAATTATGCCCTTGGGGTTAAATTTGACCCAGCCCAGGGGGGTCACACAAGTGAACATGTGCTTAAATACGGCCTATATTTTAGTATTTGCACATGCTGAGAATATTTGTTTCAGCCTTTTTATTCAGCAGTGTAGCGATACAGGGCCATTATGGCCCTCTTGTTTATAATTGTCATGTTATATTTGTCAAATATTTAGATGGCATTGTTATATTTTATCCAGATATTGTATGTCCAGTTTCTGTAGTAGTCATTTATTGTGATATATGTGTCAAATATTCAGTGTATATTGTGTTCTATATTGCCAGTAGTTTTCAATAGATTTTGTTATACCTAGTCATCGCGAAAGTCCAGGAAAAAAATCCAGAACATTGGCCCTCAAAGTTATTAGAAAGTTAGGTCAAGTACTAATGGCAGTTTACTGACCAGAGAATTGGAACTAAGCCTTTAATAGTTATAGTTAATGATGCTGTAAATATTATTAAAATATTGTTCTAAGCAAAAAAATATCATTATTGGTGTTAACTGCTATGCTAGATTTGATTTTTAAGCTTTTATAGTACATAACAGTTTTAAGAATATTCATTATTCTTAGATTTAATTCTAAGAACTCGTTGGTGAATTCGGGCCCTGATCTTGTGGCCAGTCATGGTCTTGGTACTTTCCTGGTGACTAAATTACCCGTTAATAGTCTGCTACTGGTATTTTACCAGAGTGGTCTACAGGTCCGTCTGTCCGTTCGTTCACATGACTTCAAATCTGAAACTTTGTCATGGTCTTGGTACTTTCGCCGTGACTAAATTACCCATGAATAGTCTCCCACTGGTATTTTACCAGAGTGGACTACAGGTCCGTCTGTCCGTCCGTTCACATGACTTCAAATCTGAAACTTTGTCATGGTCTTGGGACTTTCGTGGTGACTAAATTACCCATGAATAGTCTCCCACTGGTATTTTACCAGAGTGGACTACAGGTCCGTCTGTCCGTCCGTTTACATGATTTCAAATCTGAAACTTTCTATACATACAGCAGCCTAAATAATATGTATGTTTTAATTTCTTCTTTCTAGAGGTCAAAGGTCAGGGTTCATTGTGAGGTTCATGAAGGTTATGTACAATTGTAAAGTGGAATGGTGGTTTTCTGCCTGTTTATGAATTGTCTTATATTTTATTTATCTTCAGGTTACACAATTTGAATAATTTATGCATATCAAAAGAGGCACATTTACTTTTTCATTTCTCATATAAAAGCTCAGGGGTGTGATGTTTTCCTCCTTTCAGCTGATTTCTTCCCTTTCAATGTAAAAATAATTTTACTAATAGTTCTTAACTTTGCTGGATCTTAGTTGAACCCTTTAAGAGCAGAGCATTTTCCTCCCCTGAGGTTGTTCTTGAATCACACCCCTGAAGCATTGCATTGAACAGAACATTAACATTAATATATTTTGAATAACTTGAGTTGGGTAGTTAGATGACATAATCATGTAAATATCATCTTCTTAAAAATCATATCACACGAGTACAAGATAAAATTTGGATCTGCAAATAAATGTACAATGTATTGAATACTTTTATGATATTTCATGATATTGACACCTCTTAGCTGATGAAGCATATTCGTTCCATTTTGTTGAAGTTTTGAACTGTAACACTGCAGAATAATTATTTATTATTCAAATCTTTCATGTCTTCTCTTATCTGATTATATTTGCTTGTTATGTGAATTTTATTTTACAAAATGTTGTGCAATAAATATGAATTTTCCTCGTGTATTTATAACTTCATGATACTGATAAGCTATTGAGCCATAAACCTTGTCCAGCAAGACTGGACTTTCAAATGACTCGATGAGATTGATGCAAAAGAATGTCAGGCACAAGAACCGTTCCAAGGAAGGTTTTCAAAATAAGTTAGAATGTCACGATTGAGAACGAAGGTCCAAGGTCACAATTCAGAGTAAAATGTCTGACAAGAAATCCAACCTCAGCACCTTGTCTGGATGGTGCATACCTGTTTCCAAAAAGGAATGAACATTCACATAACCTGTCAACAGTGAAAAGGACATTTGGGTGTAGTGTCACGTGAAAGACCAATGTGTCGAAGTCAACGTTCAAGGTTGCAATGCACGGGCCCTTTTGTGAAGACAAAGATCAATCAATAATGTGTATTTATAGATCTTTGCCCTAATTGCAACTGCTCGGAAAAGTGTACTTGCTGCTTGCTGGTAGTTGCCGATGTGATCACAGTGTATTTCTTCAACGTTTTATTTAATAAATAATATCTCGGATTTGCGCAGGACATCAACATGTATTCAAGATTATTAATAATACATACGTGATATTTAAAAACAAATTCAATGTTCAGTTTATATTACAGTTTATTACCAAGTTAAGTGAATAAACAGAACATGTTATGCCTTTTTTTACATGTCTCATTCCTTTCAGATTTAATGGTCTTTCATCTCACAACACATATGTTTCGTTAGTAATGAAAAAAAACAACAACACTAATATCGTTACAAGAGGGAAGCCCATATATATTTTTTTTTTTTTTNATTATTTTTTTTTTTTTTTATATATATATATATGCTATAATAGAGACAAGGAGTGCAACTTCATTTGCCGTAAAACTAGACCATATTACTGTAAACCATGTATTTTTAACAATTTTTAACGAATCAACTTCACACCGTTTGTTTTCGAAAGCTTATAAAATAATTTATCAGAAAAAAATAATTAATATGGGCTTCCCTCCTGTGTTTTTTTTTTCTGCTAAAAATGGCAGCCATCATGCCACCGAATGCCGGTGTGTAATTTCTACGTAACTATTTAATGTAACAGCACATACACTATTTTTAAATGGTGTTTTTTTCCATAAGCTTATGGCTTTTTCTTTCAAACCATCTGGAATGGAGCTAGGTCATTGTGAAAATTGACATCAACAACCGCACACTTTATTAAGAACAAAGAAGAAATTTATTTTAGCACGTGTAACCTTAAAGAAATGACGGTATGATAAGCCCTATACTATAACTTATAACAGTATAACAACTGAGTATTAAAAACATTATGTACTGCACAGAATAACGAGTAGGTGACATATTGATTCCTTAAATGGCTGCATTCTATGGAATATTTGCTCGAGTGGTCTTAACAGGGGAAGATATGGAGAGATGTAGGCAACATGCGTGTTCACGTTGCGTCATGCAGTCAATTTTGAAAAAACGTTCTTATTGACAATAATATAAAGTTATTTTAAAATACATAAACCCAATAAGTCATGAATAATAAATAATTTAAAGATACATATCTTTTATACATTGCTTGCGTAAAATAAAAGTATTATATATATACATATAATGCTAGTACGGACACGATTCATTTCGTTACTGCCCTTATGGATTTATTTCACAATACATTAGGCTTTAAGCCCACGAGTATACATACATATAATACAATGGAGTAAACAGTGTGTTATGTAAACATGTGTAAAGACCCTATATTGCATGTTTATATCGTGTCCGGATAACTCAATAAATTATCTTCCGTCCGAACAGCAAATCCACGCATTTTACACGCAGTTATAAAATAACTTAATATACTTATGCTTCATTCCATCGTTCAATAGAACTGTGCAAACACTGTTTTGGTTACATCAAATAAACATTATATTGTAATTTTTTCACGTGTTACTTCGAATACTGCCAATTTCATGTATTAATTGATAAAACATTAACTGATGGTGACGCTGCTCTCTCGCATTGCAATTTCTGTGAAGTTAAACAGATCTTCCTAGACTGGACCTAACTATTGATTTCGCAAGTGAAATTCCATTGTATTTTAAAACATAAGTCACCCTAGAGCTATGTATTTCATGCAATGGTTTATCTGTGTGTAAATAATCGATAATACAAAGACATTCAAATCAGCAATATACATTAATACTCAAAATGGGATATTGCACTAACGTGTGTGTGTATGTATATACATAATATAAACAAAGTAATAGCAGTGTATTAAAAGATGAGCTACACAACGGTTCGACCTAGACTATGACTTTCTGAGGTTTCCTTTTCTAGTCTTTTCAAACACACTGGTGTATACATATACAGACTCCGATTATATTAACAGTTCAGCTTTCCGAAAGACAAATGTTTGTAAAGGAAGTATATGTTTATGCTATGTTAAATATAACATGTTTCAATGTGAAATTGATATTTATTACAGAGAACGTATATAACTTCACAAATTAATTATTAAGTTCATATTATAATTTACATCACATGCTTTAAACCTCAAAACTAAAACTAAGCACGAAAACAACTAAAACAATTATGCATAATAGTCAAAACCATTGCATAAAATGCCACACCATTTGACCATTCATAAAAAGATACGGAAAATAATAATAAAAAAATGTGTTTATATTGGTGATTAGACTCGTTAACAAATATATATCACACCACTTCTTTACAAACACATCTATTTATTCATATAAAAATGACATGTCCAGTTAGCTTTTATGTAAGTATTACTTTGGTACATGCTATTCTAAATGACAGCGGAACATACACTTTCAATGTCACACGATTTACTTGATTTATTACGTCATGCGAATTAATGTAGTGTTGTTTATTGTTTGAGCATTTGAATACAACATTCCGATTAAATGCAATCTACGTAAAACATATTGGACAAAATGTTTAAGTTTTTTTTTTATAGTTTAAAACACTGCAGAAACCTCATTTAGCTTCAGGAAAGCTATAGCTGTACACGTGCACACGATCTGCATTCATATAGCCTACGACTATGCTCTGACTGTACTCGTCTACGGCCACTACAGCAGCGCGTTGGAAATTAGAAATAAGACTTCGCACATTGTAATTGTTGTAAGGTCGATATACCTGGTATAAAGTTGATTGTGTTAGAGCATACACATTTCCCTGTGAATCACATTTAAAATCTCTAACATTGTTAAAAGTAAGTTTTAAAGCGGCCTGCTGAATAATCCACTCGCATTGGCCTACTGCATACAATGTTTCATGTTTACAATCACCATCTTCAATCTTAAAGATGTAAACTGTATTTACATCCGCTAATGCAATTTTCATAGTGCTAATGCATGCACATATACGTGTCGGCTTATTTATGACCACATGCGTTTCATGACAGCTGTGTGTGTTATTGATTCCTTTGAATTCATCAAATGCGTAACATGCGTGACCAGTCGATTTGTCCAGAAGCTGAATTTCATAGGATGATTTTAGTCCTTTCGTTTCGACAAGGGCTACCAAATGGTGAACATACATTGCTATACTTACGACATTGTTACTGCAGTTGATATTTTGCCTTTCCTGAAATTTGACATCATGTTCTATGCACGTTATTTTGCATGATTGTTCAAAGCAAACAGCTATTGTAAAAAATCCGTTTCTGTTTTGATCAATAATACACATGTCTTTAACATTGTGTTTCAACTGGAATTTTGATATTAATGGTAATGTTTGTGAATGTAATTTCAAAATATTTCCTTGTTGCAATAATACTATTCTACCGTCAGACAAAACATTAATTGCCACTACAGAACATGGTAATTGTTCAGGCTGCTGGCTTTCAGTCTTCAACAATCTTATATCGTCATGCAAGACTTTCAAAAGGTGCAAAGGCCTCTTCGGACCTAATTCACTTGCAATCATTAGTTGTTCTACTTGCGTCGCTTCATCTCGTTTATTCGTTTCAGGAAGTTCTAAAGCATCTTCATACAGGGATTCTTCATCATCTTCATCATCACTGCATATATCGGAGGCCCGTTCGTCCTTAGTTTTCAAAACAACATCGCATTGATCCAACCCGCTAATCAGATCCGAAACATTATTCGATTTTAAAAATTGAATTTGTTTAGAAAAAACGGATTCAATAGAGTCATTGGATTCTAGTTCTTTTAGTAACAGAGATATTTCGAAGTTTAGAGCAATATTTTGTCTTGCTTTGCCATACTTCGACGTTATCGCTTGCAAAGTTTCGTAAAATGATGCTTTCTTGACAATGTTCGACAACGTTTCCTCGGAATGTTTAAAAGGTTGTGTCACTTCTTTAAACTTTTCATTCAATGTTCTCTCAAGGTTCTGAATGGCATCTTTCGCTGCCTGAATAAAAGTATTCATTTCAAGTTCAACTGCATTCATATTAATCTGGACTTCGTCTAAATATTTGAAGAATTCAGTTTGTTTCGCTTTACACTTCGTCAGAAGATCATTTATACGAACCAGTTTTTGAGATTCGGATGAATCTTCGAAAGAACATGGAAGGTTTGTGATTCGTTCACACATCCTATGGTCGTTTTGAAGACACTGCGAGCAAATTAAAACATCATGATTTGGGCAGTATTGATCGACTTCCACATTTTGGTGTTTCGGACAGTACGACAATTTATTCATTTCTTCAAATATTGTAACATCCTGTGGCAATTCACTGTCCTCCAGTATTGTATGTTCACGTGATGACTTTTGCCTTCGATGTTCTCGTGCACATCCAGGGCATAGGTATTCCAAACAGTCAACACAGTAATGCTTTGGCTCCACTGTGTCTCCATCAAACAGACACGGTCCACAATTAGGAGATGTTATTTCTTCAGTTACGTCGGCCATGGAGAAAGATTCCTTTCCTGAAATAGGGTATGTATACTTTTTGTTTTAAGATCTTTGCAAATATAATCTGTATAATGTTAAAATAAATACAAGGTGCTCCCCGTTTTATAATAGTTCATTTGTGCGATTTCATTATCTACGTGGCCAATATTAATTTAAAACATTTACCTCTACCACGCACTTATTTTATTTGTAGTCCATACACGAGATACATATTGTTCGGTACGATAAACTCTAAGTAAAAAAGAAAACTTACCTGAACGGATTTGCTCTGAAAATGCACATTAAGAAAGCATAACACTATCTCAAAATGGCTGCGAAGTATAACACACAATTTCTATTTAAAGCTCAAAGCTAGTCATGTTCTATTTATTAGCATTTTCTGAAAATGACAAGTAAATCGAAAGTTCAATCCGTCTACCAATAATATGAATCTTTTAGGATAACTCAAATTTGTATTTTCTGAAAATATCTACGGAAACGTATTTGTTTAGATTGTTTCCTGAAAATTGGTATGTTGACTTTGTGTTTGCAAATATAATTTAAAGATTGTTTTAAATGAATACATGATACATGTACTTTTTTAAAATAATAGTGCATCACCCCCTGTACGTCGATAATCCAAACTGAGTAGGATAATTCAAACTGAAGAAAAAACAAGCAAATTCGTAGAATTGATATCCCCCGCAACATATCTTTTGTTTAAGGATGGGTGCAAATCGGACGGATGAACATACTACAAAACAGAGGGGCATTACTCCGTTATTAACAAAGGGTGTACAATGCCATTTGGCGTGCATCATCGTCTTATCCATATATATACTCATACCAAGTTTCAATGAAATCCGCCAAAGCACTTCCAAGATATGGCTCCGGACACAAAAGTGTCTATAGTAAAAAGCATTTTTTCAAGATACAAAGGGCCATAACTCCGTTATTAACAGATGGTGTACAATGCCATTTGGCGTGCATCATCGTCTTATCCATATATATACTCATACCAAGTTTCAATGAAATCCGCCAAAGCACTTCCAAGATATGGCTCCGGACACAAAAGTGCCTATAGTAAAAAGCATTTT
>VMBQ01004135.1:18348-45057 GCA_007657795.1 Dreissena rostriformis | reverse complement strand
AATGTTTTTAATGTTTTAATGCTTGGACTTATGTATTAACCTTTCATATATGTATGTACAAAATTTGATTGGCGTAAATGCTCGAAAACGCAATATATTCGTATTTGTTTGGGACAAGAATATACAAATTGGATAATGACCTAACTAGTGTATGGATAATTCCAGACTATTTTGAGTTTGGTTATTATCCACAGAAATGTTCATATCAGTTTGGATTTATCCATAAACTTTTATACCCGTCCTGCAAACACATGATTTTAACACAGAAACACACTAGGTGTTAAAAGTAAAATTTTAAAGGACATTCATGATATAATTTGGCATATCTCTGTTACAGTTTCGTTCGCTCTTTTGTCAATTAACGTGTAAATAATTTAACACATAGGTCGCATTTAATGAAAATTAGCATTTTCCGAAGACAAATTTATCGTTTTTACTAGAAAACTATTAAATCGTTTCAAAACTCAAAACGCATGTGTGCGTCAGACATTCATTATCACATGTGTAGAACAATTACGTCCTTATAGTTACTAAATTATCAAAAATGATAAAATAATCAACTACCTTTCAGTTTCAGTGTCAGTTTCGGCCAACATTTTTTTCTTCAGTTTGAATTATCCAACTCAGTTTGGATTATCGACGTACAGGGGGTGGTGCATTTGTTTTCTGTTATCCCATAACATACTACATTAAGCTTGTTTCAGAATACCTACGCATTGTAAATCGTAAGTAAATTTTGCGATTGTCTTGTCTACGTAACCAAGATTAATTTAAGACGGTTTAATATATCACGCACTTATTGTATTTGTAGACCATACACGAGTGATACATATTGTTTGGTAAAGTAAACTTCATATAGAAAAAAAGGAACTTACGTAAACAGATTTATCCTAAAGATTGACCTTAAGAAATCATACCACTACCTCAAAATGGCTGCGACGTAGATCACAAAATTACTATATAAATTATGTAAAGCTCGAAGCTAGGTGTATAGTATTGATTATCATTTTCTGAAAATGAAAAGGTAAATCGAAAGTTAAATCAATCTACCAATAACATAACAAAACATAATCATACTTATCATTATTTATAAACAAGAGCACCGTCGAGCGGATGCCAACGCTCGGCTGTGGGTGCTTGGATTTTGTTTTTTTGACCTTTGACCTTGAAGGTCATCATTGACCTCATCATTGACCTTGACCTTTTCACCACTCAAAATCTCTTAGGCATAGCATACACATCGAGCTTTTTCAAAATTCTGTCAAATTATACTTTGCATTATTTGTATTAAACAATATAACAATATCTACCTGTTGAGCATATTATGTCCAAGTATTATGTATGTGTGTATAGTATTGCTTACCTTTGTGTACTAATAACTAAACAAATATTGTTTACGCAAATGGCTATGATGTAAGATTGGACAAAGCGATCGGGCTTATACTTTCAAAGGTATGCCAATATGTGCCCTATGCATTAAAAATAATGATTTGGAAGTAAAAAAAATACTAAAACAGAGATCATAATCGATACTATAACTTACAATGTTTTAGAAATAGAATGTTGCTTTCTTTTTTTGAAAAACAAAAATCACTTTCTGTTGTGACTAAATTACCCTTCCTGTTTTGATTATGAGCAAACCGCAAAATTGAAACAATTAGCATACTATATGTTCCCATACAACATTTTAATATATCATAATATATATTTTGGCATGACTTCATATTGAAATACACAACGTTCTAAAAAAAACAGTAGAAAAAAGGTGTGGTTAAATAGATACACTCTTAACAATAAAGTTCTATATGTGTAGTCTATCTGGACGTTTTCGTTACAACAAGAAATGAGGAAGATTGGTGTGTCACCCTTCCGCGTGTATCCCTATTACGCCGAGTGAACGTATTTTGTATTTGTATGGTATTGTGTTCTGTTATGTGCGTTGTTAAAAGTCGAGTTTTAATTCAACTTAACGGATCTTAGTTTAAAATCATAACTGTTAGTGTTTTACATGTTTACATTTTTATTTACTTAAATTCATGTGTGAAGCTTGAATCCTTTAATCTGTACGTTTATGGAACATTAATGTGTTTTTTGGTTTAAAATTGTTCAATATCAATAAGTTATCATGTTATGCCGGTCCTATTCACCAATGACATTGGTAGCTAGTTGCTTTGTGTTCCTACATGTTTCAATAGTGATCAATGTTAACTGCGATTTAAAACAGTCAATACATAATCTATTCATGCATGTCAACAATTTAAAATCTAAACAACCCCTACGCAGGTATCGTATTTATGTCAATTATTAATCGCTCACGCGAGTGGGTAACACGGATATAATGAAATGATAATGTGATAGTCAAACTACGTAGTGAAGACCTGAACATCAAGTAAGAAACGTGTCGGGTTTAACGACTTTAGTTTCATTTAACGCGTAAAGCTAAAGGAATTTTACTGTTAGAGAAATTTACGGTTGAAACACGTATATTTAAATGAAATGACAGGTATGTTATTTTAGTTTTCTTAAGATATGTTTAAATATGAGTTTTCATCAGACGCGATCAAATTATGTCGAATAATCGTCGTATACCAGCATAATGTATAAACTCGACTCTCTTTTTCCGCTTCTATAAGTTGCGACATCGCTATCATGTCTTTTCGTCGATTGTGCTGTTAAAAGGTTGAAAAAGTACATGTTATCGAGTCGTCTGTTTGTCATTTTGGGTTATAGCATATACACATACATTTTATAATATCGTGTAGTTATTTCCAGCGATTCGGGCTTCCAGCGTAATTAATACAGCGCATATATAGTGTTTGACCAAACTTCATTATTGATTTGGGTATTACTTACAAAGACATTGAGTACTACACAAGGCCTGCGATACCATGTGTATGGAGTTTAACATGTGCGACCTGTAAAACCTGTGTATTTAAACGTATATGCGAATCTGTATCTTGATCACAAGAATTATCGCATGTAGAAAAATCACCTGAAATTCATACCCAGGTTAACTGTTAGGAGGTCCGCAGTTCATTTTGGGTTATCGTCCACATTCATCTTGAAAATGTCAAGGGTAAGATTGTTAACATTATATCTCTATCTCAAAAAAAAGACGGATACAACTAAGGTTTGAATTTGTCAGCTAAGTTACATATTAAACATAAAACTGTGTTTGGAATATGATTTCACATACTGTGCATTGGTTGTGGTGCGTATTTGAAACTTTATCCGACTTTCTTCACACAGGCATGACGGTTTCTTTCTTTTGTATTTGCACATGTGTATAAGTGATTTATGCTGGGCAAAGTGTGAGGTTCGGGGCACATTCCTACAGGTTAAAACCTCAAATGTGTTTTTGCATTGACCGTTCCAAGATTGATACAGAATAAATCATTTGCGGTATGTGTGTTTGTTATGTACATGTACTTACAATTTTATTAAAATTGAGTAGTTTCCATTATGTGAATATAACTGGGTAAAGTGTTAGCGTTAGCAATGATTTGCATGGATGGTCGAGATAGACCGTGTTGTCATAAGAGATGTTCAGTAAAACAAAATTTTGGGTGGGCGTGGTTCTCCACTATCTCCTCCTACATTATTAGCACTAGAACCTTGAAACTTACACACATTGTAGCTATAAGCATATGTGCGACGGTGCACTATTTGAAATTTTGATCTGACCCCTGGGTCAAAAGTTATTATCATGTGCGTCGCATGTTGTTAGTAAAATGAGTTTTTTTTTACTCATTTTACCCATTTATTTACCCATAATTTTTGACCTAGGGGTCAGATCATAATTCCGTCGCCGTCACCGTCGCACATATGCTCATAGCTACCATGTGTGTAAATTTCAAGGTTCAAGTGCTAATAGTGTAGGAGGAAATAGTGGCCGAACGGACGGACAGAAAACGGAGATCAATACAATATCCCACGCTTTTAAAAGCTTTGGGATAAACAAGACATTTAAATCTCGCATTTCTATATCGTTTTGTACATCAGCATGTGAATGTCTATAGAATTTACGAAGAAAATCTCTTTATAAAACTCACAGACATTGTACTAAAGACTAACATGATGTGCATACATATTTTGATGTTTAAAATGTGATGTCTAAAACAAACCCAAACGTATTTGACCTGTACGGTAAACTTAATTTTGTTAATACTAGTGATGGCAAAATTATTCGAATATTCGAATATTCGATTGAATGGCCAGTATTCGAATAACAGAATTGATATTCGCATAATCGCATTGTTTTTCAAACGTAATTGCCCTTATATTAAATGACCTGCGAGCCGCTTACTAATTGGCATCCGAAATCATTTGGGATAAACGTGTTTGATGTGACGTTCTTCGTGTCAAACTGCGGCCCGTATCAGCGTTGGTGTACGGAAGAAACACCCTCCGGAAGAAACACCATTCCCTAAAAACAGCATAGCGGAAGAACTTTCACATTTTGCATACGCGGAAGAAACACCCTCGATAGTTTTTGCATAATGCGGAATAAACCCCCTTTTATATCGGAATAAACCCCTTTCCATATTGTACAAATTCCATATTGTACAAACAGTTAAAATCACATGTAATAAGCGTCTACGCTTGTATTTGTGGTTCGTTTATTCGATAGCGTTGGTTTTTATTAGTGTTTGTTTTTTAGAAAAGGTGTCACACTCAACCCCAGATANAACGTGATTTTGTGCGATACGATCTCAAAACGTCCCCAGGCAGAACTCAATACATGTGAATGCGGAAAACATATAAACGCTGATCAGCACTTTATATCTAGAGGCGAAATACAACATACTGTAAAATGAACTGAATGGTTTCGTTTTTATGAATACATGCAGTTAACACACGCAAACACTTCTTTATGACCCAGAGGACTGACTGGCTGGCTGGCTGGCTGGCTGGCTGACGGACTGGCTGACTAACTGACTGACTGACTTATTGACTGACTGACTGACTGACTGACTGACGTACTGACGTACTGACGTACTGACTGACTGACTGACTGACTGACTGACTGACTGACTGACTGACTGACTGACTGACTGAACATTTATTAACAAACAAATACTCTTTTTTTTGTCAATTAGGTACCAATTAAGGGCTTCAATTGACTGGCGAATAATAATTTAGTTTCTGTGATCACAGTGTGTAAAGACATTAAAATATTTCTTTTTATAAACGTACATGATATCGTTATTTAAAATTTCAAATAAAAATAAAATTTTATGACATTATGTTTTTCCTTATATTTGTTCTTGAATATTTGGTGCACTGTGCACGCCTTATTAATATGTTTCTTTATATACACGTACATGCTGTCGTAACTTTAAAATTTAAAAATAAAATAGCATTCTATGACATGATGTTTTTCTATTTTTGTTTTCTATTTGTGCCCGATTACAGTATCGGTCATAGTATTAGCCGACAGCGATACACTAATTCGATAGCAACGTAAATAAACAGCCTCGTATTCAGCAAACGGATATAACTTACAAAACAATGGAAGTTAACACAGAACAAGTTTCTTTTTTAAAGTTTGTTTTTACAATTAAGCTACATTTTCTTTCTATTTCTCAACACAACAATTGTATATTCAATTTTCTGTGTCAATTAATATGTATTATCCCTACCGGATACGAAACTGAGTAATAGAAGTTAAATCAATCCAGCCGTTTTATGCGAATATTCGATTGAATGAATTTGCGAATATTCGAATACCGATATAGGTATTCGATGCAATCACTAGAAATAACAGAAAGGAAACACCATTTTGTTAAATGGAATATGCATTTCCAAACTGACATGTAGACAATTATAAATTGTTTGTAACGCTTAACGATATTATAATTTGGAATGTTTCTGTCGTTGTGTTTGTCTTTCAAATGACTTACAACACATGGGTCACTTACATGAAATAAAAATGCTGCCACATAAAAATACCAGACTAGCCAATAGAAATTGAGGCTGAAAGCTGATGATTTTGTGGACAGTGTTCGAGTTCCGGTCGTCGCAATCTTTATTTTCTATCTTCTCTTTATTATACTTTTAGTTCATATACTCTAACATGCCAAAGTAAGACATTGAATGGCTTACTTTAAATAACAAGTCCGTAATATTTCCCTTTAAAATACTGCTTTCAAATATGAGAGTTGTAACTATAACACATATCAAGATGCTGTCATCAATAATGCAACAGTTATGACAAAATTTTACCCTAGGTTAAAGTTTTAAGACAGACAGACAGACAGACACACACAATGACGGACAGACAGACAGGCCAAAAACAATATACCCCCTTTTTTAAAAAGGGGGCATACAAACTTAAAGCATATTGTACATCTATGAGCGAAATACCACTAATAAGGTAAACACATACTAAGAATACAGTTTTGTTTATGAGTAATCATCCTCTTAAATTGAAATTCTTGTTTTGTTATTTTAGTTTCGATGTTTAAATGTATATGTTTAAGGCATTTAATGCCACTCAGCAAAAAAGGGCTAAACTGTGTAAACAAGTCCCTTTAAACAGTGAATTTATCAATGAAAACCCATTCCTGGATGTAATGGCTGACAAAATGTTAGGTACTATCTGGACAGACTGCGACAAAAGGGAAACACATCGTGAAGTATAATTTAATTTAATTTGTAGAGTAGAGTTGCTTTTATTGCAGGTAAATGTTGGCAAAAACACGAAGAACATAGAACAGAAGTGACATATATCATAGCAAAANTCGAATATTCGATTGAATGGATTTGCGAATATTCGAATACCGATATAGATATTCGATGCCACCACTAGTATAAACCTATTTATTTTAGCTCGATTGCATTGAAAGCTTAAGGCTTTTTTAAAACGCTGTCGATTCCGTTTCCTGGGACTAAAGAAACAGAACTTGGTGTCTGTGGGGGAGACTTAAAGAACGCTTATACTGTGGGAATCGAACTTGTGACCTCCGATCGCTAGGCGGACACCATATCCACTACGTCACGGCGACCTAACAATTATTGTTATTGTTTATGATTGTTGTCGAAAGTTTCAAGTTTTACGTATATTTGAGACACTGACTTTGTGGGATTGTATTGCAGAGAACTACGAACCAGGACTAAATAAACTTAATCCAAATACAACGTCGGAGGCACTTTTTAGACGTTATTGAAGAATAACTAAACGTTACTCGAATTATCCATATATTTCTTCGAAAACAAAACACGCATCCCACTTTAAAGTACTACCTTCCTTAAAATATCTGTTGTTGCTTTTCACTGCTCAGAATTATTATAAATTTAAATAAAACCACTGCGTTATTTCATTGATAAAGGCGACATATATGTTATACCAATTTTAGATCCTGAGAACATGTTAAAAAATGCACGAAATATACAGTAGAAAAAGGCTATTTCTTCTAGTTTCTTCCAACCAAGTGGTAATTCCTAGGGACTGTTTTCAGTACAGTATTATGCTAATAATGCTTTAACTAAAAATGAGAAGCTTGAAAACACATCTATAATATATGGCTAATAAATCGTATTTATAATTATTAATTTTATTATCGTAGATTACTTCCCTTTTAAACGGTATATGTTCTATTCCATGCTTCTCTCAACGTTGCTATGATGTTTTTATCAGTAAGATAGCATGTGTTGTAATTAAAATGTTTTACTTACGGTTATACGGTTTTGATTTTCAAACAGAAGGCGGGATCTTAGGTAAATTCTCTGCAAGAGAAGTTTGTTTTGTAACAAACACAAACACAAAAATTAAATTAAAAATCAAATTTAATGGTGAAGGTTAACAACACACTTCTAAAGTATCATTTATAACAATGTACTAAACTTCACGCTATTGTGTTCCTTGAATAAAGGGCTTTCCATTCTTTCCTTATGCAGGGAAATAACTGAAAACTGCCCAAGGGGAAGTAACTTGGCTATATGAATCAAGAAGAAATAGGTTTTATCTACCTTTACTCTTCATTCAGCTATATATATGCTCATATGCATTCAAATATTAACAAATACTAACAAAGCAAACTTTTACTGTGCTGATTATATTGAATTCTTATTTCTTGTTTTGATTCTTTATTTGTATGAAAACATGACATAACATTCTAAATTGGTGTCAGTTCGGGTGACAGAAAATGACTAAAACTATTTTTCTTGTAAGAAATACATTTAATTTTTTATAGTAACGGTTATTGTTCTAGTGATTAGCATTTGGCGTATTTTATTACTCAAATTGAAATGATCACATTTAACTAGATCATACCATGACTGATTCATGTTCACCTTTTACCCAACGCCTTGCTGGTGCATGTACATATTTAACCCATTTATGCCTAGCGTCTAGAAAAAAAGGCCTTGGCAAACAGCGTAGACCCAGATTAGACGCCGCATGATGCGGCGTCTCATCAGGGTCTGCGCTGTTTGCTTAAAGGAATTTATGTAAGAAATATTCTAAATATAGAAATAAATATACTAGACATCCCTACTTTTGGAAATAAATTGATCCAATTTAGAAGGATGGGAGAGTCCACTAGGTATAAATGGGTTATACGATAACCTAATTCATTTCTTTTTAGCCCGTTTAAAAGCTAAGGCGATCCGCATCACAAATGTCATGACATCTTTTCACCCTACATTCTATTTTAATCAGCTTGGGAGCAAGGTCAATGTAATTCACTTCTTTTAAGTTGTTTTTAACCACCTTTTAACTGCGTGAATTTGCATACTAGGTTATTGCTAAACTATTTTTATCGCCGTGTCCTATATACGGCGCACCCGTGTTCACGTCTAATTCGCGTGATTACAAAAGGGCTTGTTCACATATGTTTCCATATTTTGTTGTCTAAAATTGATATTTAAACCAAATGAATTACATATTTCAAGCATAATTACTAAATAAATAAATAATACAGTATTGCTGCTCATATTGTGAACCAAACCAGGGTTACCCAGAACAAAAGGCTTACAACGCAACCACTCATCCATTCAGGTCAGTGCTTATGTTGTTCCATGTTTTATTTAAGTACCGTCAACAATAAGAACGAAAACAAAACAGTATCATTCGAAATAAAATCCTTCATCGCGTCCCAATTTCAACTGAATATTTATCAATTACGAAACGGAACAGTATAATTCAATATTAGTATTACTTTGGTATTGTATATATAGTTATATTTCATATTTGAAATATGAAACAACGATTTCGATAATTTTCAGTCTGTGAAAGTGTGAAAAAGCCCATTCAAAATCGCAGGTGTTTTCTTCTATCTATGTAACAAAAGTATAAACATGTGGGCACCTACTCACATATACGCGCTCAATGTCTTGATATACCTTTACATTTATTTCCATTAGATTGAACATTTCAAGCAGTATTGCAGTTGAGTGTATACATATTGTACACCGAGTTCATTCAAGAATGTTTCACTTTGTTCAATAATTTAGCTTACATGAAGTTGTTATAAATATAATATATTTTATTCATTCCAACATAATCAACCCATTCTTAATGCCTTATATGTGTCGTTAAATATGGTTTTGTTTGAGAACCACAGTATTCCAGTCACTCTTACTATTAATTATGTTCATGGGTCATCAATTACATTGTGGGTTTTTTTGCACACACGACTGATTTGTAGTGTCAGCTACTTGGCATTCGACACGACTAGATTGCCTTTTTGGGTAATCAAACCCGACTGAAATTTGTAAATGTAGTATTTATTCACTTTTGCTTCACCGACTTAACCGTTTATAGATCGTTGCAATGTTCCATTATTAACTCATTTATGCCTAGTCGACTCTCCCATCCTTCAAAATTGGATCAATTTATTTCCAAAAGTAGGGATGTCTAGTATACTTATTTCTATATTTAGAATATTTCTTACAGAAATTCCTTTAAGCAAGCAGCGCTGTTTGCCATGGCTTTTTTTCTAGACGCTACGCATAAATGGGTAAACCCAAACTACTGGCTCATTTAAAGTACATATAGAAGCAGCATACATTTAGCTGGTTTGTGTACATGATCGTATTTCTTTATCTCATTATCTACCTACAGTCTTAAAGATGCATGGGAAAAAGTGTTTCTGTTTTTGATCAATTCATTTCAGATCAATTATTGATATTAAACAAATATTTCCGAGAGTTATTTACAGCTTTCGTAGCAGATAATTAACATTAAGATAATTAAAGTTCCCCTTTCAAGTAGACGGGACATATTTAAGTTTGTAAATGCCGGAGGGTACCTTTAAGACATATTCTAGGCGAATACATAATATCATAGTTTTTTAACTAAAACTCGGTATCTATAAACGTGCGCATTGGTGTTTAATCATGCGGCATTCTGCTAGGTATTCTTATATCATTAGTGTTTATAAAAATTGCTATGTCTATATGCAGTTCGTATCTGTTTTCTCTTGTNTTTCTAAGGGACTTCAAATGCGTCAAAATGTGTATCTGAGCAGTTAAGCCTTAAGGTTTAATACATATACATACTAAAAAGGTATTTGTACATTTTGATCAACATGGGCCCAGTTAATTGGATATTCATAACATTTGTAACTGAAAATCTATTCACAACTTTGTATGTATATGATTATGTAAATTTAATCCCCAACTGTATACCATTGAGGTAAGGTGGTAATCACTAAAATGATAAATTCTACCCAAAGGCATGCATAACAAGCAAATTCGTTGAATTGATATCCCCCGCCTAATAAATTTTGTTTATGGATGGGTGCCAATCCCTTGATATATGGTATTATCCTAAAAAAAAACATTTTTTCAAGATACCAAGGACCATAACTCCGTTATTAACAGATGGTGTACAATTCCATTTGGCGTGCATTTTCCTTTAATCCATATATATACTCATACCAAGTTTCAATGAAATCCGCCAAAGCACTTTCAAGATATGGATTCCGGACACAAAAGTGCCTATAGTAAAAAGCATGTTTTAAAGATACAAAGGGCCATAACTCCGTTATAAACAGATGGTGTACAATGCCATTCGGCGTGCATCATCCTCTTATCCATATATATACTCATACCAAGTTTCAATGAAATCCACCAAAGCACTTCCAAGATACGGCTCCGGACACAAAAGTGCCTATAGTAAAAAGCATTTTTTCAAGATACAAAGGGCCATAACTCTGTCATTAACAGGTGGTGTACAATGCCATTTGGCATGCATCATCCTCTTATCCATATATATACTCATATCCGCCAAAGCACTTCCAAGATATGGCTCCGGACACAAAAGTGCCGGATGGACAGCCGGACAACAACGCCAAAACAATATCCCTCCGCCTCTGGCGGGGGATAATAAAGGTTAAAGGTGCGGTTTATAGTCTGCTTCAATAACGTATGCATCTTCAGCCGACTTTGACATGAATCCCCTGATCACTGTGATTTAAGTCGTCCGTTTACATATGGTGCAGTAGGCAGCCACGGCACATAGACTTTTTTCCCTCACAGGTAACCATTTATACACCTGGGTGGAGAGGAGCAAGCGTGGGATTAATTTTATGCTCAGAAAAATCCAGTGCCCTTTGCCGGATTCGAACCAGGGACCTTTCGATCCCTGGACCAGCATCCTACCACTTGACCACTGTCCCCACTTATTATTATTAATTATCTCAATAAATAGAGAATATTTGTTGGATTTGGTGGAATATCAATTTCAATTCCCGAGTGATCATAGAAAAAATATTTTTTGTATAATCAGGAGTCAATTAAAATCGATATTCCACTGAATCCAACACATTTTCGTTTTATTTTATGCTTTTTCCTGCAGTAATTTACATTGTAAGAGTTTAACTGGAGAATTTTTATGGAATAATGACACCATTATGTCAAAAAACGATGTCATTTCACAGTAAAACAGTGAAAATTATCGATAATTTTAACTATTTGAAACAGTGATTTATCAATTTTTAATTCACTGATATTTCTCTATTAACCACCCTTAAAAAGCTTATTTAAGATTTCTTCATTTATTTATTTAATTCTCTCCTTGCTTTTAAACGCTTACCATTTTATGGAACAACATTACCATCAGCATTTTATTTGAATTGAGAGTTCATTTCATATGATTTCACTATAAAATTTAAATAAGTACTCCTATAAAGTGTACCAATATCTGTATTGGTTTGAGAGCAGACAGAATACATAATATTATCTTCAATGCACTCCCTCCAATTTCTCCACAATTCTTAACCCTTTGCATGCTGGGAAATTTGTCGTCTGCTANCAAAAGTGCCGGACGGACAGCCGGACGGACAGACAGCCGGACGGACAACGCCAAAACAATATCCTTGTTGCATACAAACCTTTCCTCACTTTATTGAATACCTAAATACGAAAATAAAAATTGAATCTGAGATTGCCCTCGTAAAAAATAAATATGAACAACACCAAAAAAATGGGTTCATTCAGGTGATTCATACATTCTACAAACCATCAATAATGCTATTCAGACAAATGTTATGGCAAAACAATTTAAAAAAAAATCGTTCTGAAAAGAAAAACAAATACAAATACAACAATTCCATTAAAATAAATCTTGTTGCATTTTTTTTCATTTTTTCTACATATAAAACCTTTATGATTCGTAAATATAAATTATTAGTTTATGTTTTGCTATAAATCACAAAGTTCTTTATAATTATGACATTGATACTTTAAACATTGTTTAAAATGCATTCACGCATACGCTAAATATTTGATATGTTATAGTACAAAAATGTACATATCTTCATACACTTTCTTATGTATCCCGTTTTCTAGTAATTATGGATGTATACTACAATGTAAAGAAATGTGAAAAAATAAATGAGAAAACAAAATGTTGTAAGGCATGAAAAAAAAGACAATTTTCACAGACCAAGATTTTATAAAACGGTTCTGCAAGTATATCGTGACTTTCTGATGCTAAGTATTCCGTGTAAAACTAATAACTTAAAATTTCCTTTAAAGTAAACGACCAATTTGTGTTAGCATATGGCAATTTGACAATATGATGCATGCCCTTCATCCTTACAATTATAACCGTTAAAAGCTACTTCTAGAATTCATAGCTATTTGTATTACACAACAAAATTCTAGTACTCAATTCATGTCAACATAAAAATCATTGGAAAAACATAATTTGCACGGACCTAGAATGTTATAAACTGGTTCAGTTCCTTAGTTAGCTGGTCTTACGAAANCCACCTGTTAGTCAAAGTTAACCTTCACTTTCAAAACTAACGCACCAATGCGTAAACTAAAAGCGATATTAAAAACTTATATAAACAAGCACATGCTATTTATCAAACGTTTTCGTGTCCTCGTTTCAACAATGTTCATCCTTCTTCTGTGTGAATGGGTTACATTTATGCTAAGTAACAAGCTTACTTTGTATCAGTGTCTTCTTTAGACATTTTTTTAAAGCAAAAAGCAAATAATTGCTGAAACCTTATTTGTCTCTTGGAAAGCTATATTTATACACATGAGCAGGATCTGAGTTTATATATCCCACTGCAATGCATTTACTTGACTCGCCAATGGCCAGTGCTGCAACGTTTCCAAACTGCTCCATAAGTTTTCTAGCAATGAAGCGGCCTTTTGATTGACATACCTGATACAAAGCACTATTTGTCTGAACATAAATATTTCCTTGAAAATCACATTTAACATTCGTTGCATTCTTAAGGTCCGGATCGTAAGTATAATGATCGTAAGTATTCTTTGGATGCACTGAAAAAAACTACACTAAGATGTATTTAACTTTTTTATGATACTATTAAAATCTTTTATATTTAAAATGAAATATAAAAAATGCATACCAACCTTTCCTCACTTTATTGAATACCTAAATACGAGAATAAAAATTGAATCTGAGATTGCCCTCGTAAAAATTAAATATGAACATCACCAAAAAAAAATTGGTTCAATTCAGTTGATTCATACATTCTACAAACCATCAATAATGCTATTCAGACAAATTTTATGGCAAAACAATTTAAAAAAAATCCTTCTCAAAAGAAAAATAAATACAACAATTCCATTGAAACAAATCTTGTTGTATTTTTTTTTCCTTTTTTCTAGATATAAAACCTTTATGGTTCGTAAATATAAATTATTAGTTTATGTTTTGCTGTACATCACAAAGTTCTTTATATGACATTGACACTGTAAACATTGTTTAAAATGCATTCACGCATACGCTAAATATTTGATATGTTTTAGTACAAAAATGTACATATTTTCATACACTTTCTTATTATCCTGTTATCTAGTAATTATGGATGTATACTACATTGTAAAGAAATGTGAAAACAAATAAATGAGAAAACAAAATGTTGCAAGGCATGAAAAAAAAAGACACACACTTTTCACAGACCAAGATTTAAAAAAACGGTTCTGCAAGTATATCGTGACTTTCCGATGCTTAGTATTCCGTGTAAAACTAATAACTTAAAATTTCCTTTTAAGTAAACGACCAATTTGTGTTTGCATATGACAATCTGACAATATGATGCATGCCCTTCATCCTTACAAGTATAACCATTATGTGCTACTTCTAGAATTCATAGCTATTTGTATTACGCAACAAAATTCAAATGTGACTACTAGAATTCAATTCATGTAAAACATAAAAATAATTGGAAAAACATAATGTGCACGGACCTAGAATGTTATAAATTGGTTCAGTTCCTTAGTAAGCTGGTCTTACGAAACATAATACATGTACTAATATCTGTACACATCTTGATTTACATAGATCTGGGCCCGTATTCACCAAACAATTGTTAGACTTAAGTCTAAGAATAAAGAATATTTTTTAAAATTGAAACATTTAGTGCCTCCATCTACATCATTCTTCATGTAGAACATGTTGTTAATGACATATCAACAGTTGTAGCCTGTATATATTCAAACGCTGGTATTTTTGGTTCTAAGTCTATTTTTTATTCTTAAGTCTAAGAATTGGTTGGTGAATAGGGGCCCTGAATTGTCACTCTAATCATATAAAGCCGTGCTAGTCAAAATTTACACAGACCTAAAACGTCTCACCAAACATACAAAGCCATGTAAAAGTCTCAATGAACAATGACCTTACATGTAACAAACTCCTTTGCTAACTTGTGACTTTTAGAGACAAAAGGCCAAACCTTGAATACATCTTGGAATAAATTATGTTCCCACTCAGGACGTAAAGCAACAGCTTTTCAATGGTTTTGCCTGCGGTTCATGTGCACGCACACACAATTCGCATTCTTTTTCACAATTTTAAAGCTTAAATTCGCAAATGTGATCATGGATAAAAATATGGAATTTTAGGCAATGTTATCATTGGTTTTATGGTTGTTTGAGTAATAGTAAGAAAATTGTCTAGTGTTAATGAGATGTATAATTAAAATACATGACTATTATTATTGATTCTTGCTTAAAGTTCCTTTTTAGTACCGGTACTATAATCTCACATAAAAAGGTATAATTGTTCATATTAAACAAATCCCTAAAAGAAACAGTGACAACCACTCTATGTCTTGTTAAATACTTTATCAAAATTGTTATAAATTGTGAAATTGTTATACAATGTATAATTATTTAGTTGTTTAAGTCAACTCTTGTTTGCATTATACATGAACTGTGTTTGTATTGTATCGAGTCTTTTGACACCACTATTGTCATCCTTTTGCATTAAAATGTTTGTGTCTGTATGCATCAATAGTTTAAGTGATTTAAAAGAAGCAAAATGATGTCCATTCACAAGTTTGATGTTTTATACATGTTTCTTTTTTTTTTCATTTATGAAGAAACAAAGATTATTTCAATATACTTTTCCGGGATTTGGTTGAAGTTTAAAAATAAAGTAGAGCAAATCCAATCATTTGTCTCAAAATGCATCTCCTCTGAAGCCCCCGCTGGGATTTGAACCCAGACCTCTTTCATCTGGCATGAAAAGTATTCTATTTTGAAATACAAGGGCAGGTAAGAGGAACATGAGCAATTTCAAGACTATACACCATCAAAAATATTGTATCTGTGGTATTACTATTATTTGAAAACTTTCTTAAAGATAACTTTTCACTTACAAAACATACATCTGGGAATCTGCATTACCGTACATTACGGTTTTTTAAGTTCAGATTTTTATTGTTTTGAGTTGTTCAATGTTCACGTNCCCCCGCCCGCCCGACAACATCAATCTATAAGCCGAGATTTTTTCGAAAAAAATCCGGCTAACAATAATCAAAATGAAATGCTTTACATTTAAATGCACAAAAACATAATATTTACACAAACCTTAATTTTTGTCTTTTTATATATTTTGTTTTTCAAACTATTTACATTTTCCATACATTACTAACTTCGTCTATCATATTTTTTTCTATTTTTGTGGAATTTTAGACTTTTTTTCAATTCCAAGATAAAACATTTTTATTGATAATTCAACTTATTGATCATTTTGAAAAATTCCCCAAGTAAACCCTTCAGTTGGTCAGATTTCTTATACAAGCCAATTTCAAAACTGGGCCTACCTTGGGTCATTTTGTTGTCTGCTCTTTCTTGAATCTACAGGCGCTGGCACTGGTTACTCGATTCACCTGGCACTGAATTGACTTGCACTGGTCACTGGAATTGATTTGGAACGAATCTGGTCACAGGAATCGTCAGGCACTCACGGGCTCTGGTCACTAAAGCGTTCAATTGGAAGCACTGGTTTCTTCATGTTTCTACTCATCAGTGTAATTTCGGTAATACTCATCTGAAACTGAAGTGATGTGAACGGACAGTAACCACTAATGCTTGATTGGTCATTGTCATGGTAATATGCTCTTAAGTATACTACAATCTAACCGGGTTCTGGAAAATATACTAAAAAGTACCTCGGAGTATGGCGGGTGCCTTTTAGAGTATTTCCCGTACCAGGGGTACATTGTAGTATACTTGAGTATGCAGGTACTTTTAACCCTTTCAGTGCTGGAACCGGATTTTGAAGGCCTTTGCAAACAGTTTGGATCCAGATGAGACGCCACAGAACGTGGCGTCTCATCAGGATCCAAACTGTTTGCTATTCTGATAGTATTTTTTCAATAAAAATCAAAGAAAATGCTAATTTTAGAAATTCAGCAGACGACATTTTAGCAGACGAAAAATTTCCCAGCATGCAAAGGGTTAAGAAGTACCTGAGCTGACAAAAGATTGAGAAAACCAAGATTGGTCATTGTTGTCTTTGATGTTAGTTGAATGTATTCCCTCGGTTACTCTTAAGAATACTACCCCGTGAACCGACAACTACCAATTTAGCACCACTAACAGTATCAACTGGATCTTGATTATATTGTGATAAGGAGGATGTTTGATCATCCAAAGCATGGTTTTCTTCACAGGCAGACTTCACTGTTTAGTCTGTCATATATTTAAATCACTCACCTGCGAGCACTTTTTGTCCTGGGTTACATTAATTTTGTCAGAGGTAAAAGTACTAAAACGCAGGTGTGTCGGCTTGCAGTATAAGGAGTGAAGTATGCATGGGTAATATATCTCAGTTGGTAGATCACCGTGCTAGTGTTCAAACTGTCATGGGTTCGAGCTGATGAACTTTTCCTCCAAGGTTTACTTCAGCTAATTTATGAAATTATCACTGTTGTACAGTGTTCATACATGTATGTACTTTTCTGAACCATATTTAGTCCGCATCTATAGAAGAATAATCATCAAGTCTACATGATGATGCTAAAATATATTGACATTTAACAGACACCAACCGGTCCGTGAATAATGTTCAATACTAGACATAAGCCTTCTACTATTAAGTTCTAAGCTACTAGTGATAGTCATAATATTTAGACCATACTAAAATTACTATCAGATTTGATCACATCTAACCATGAATTTAAAGTAGTAAAATGGAAAATAGTAAAATGCTCTTCCCATATACAACTACCAATATTAAAACGAGGTCCCTTTATTTGTTCAATAAATACAACAAAACGTATCGTCGCCTCTCTCTAAAAACACGTTTGCAGTTGAAGCAATTCACTAAGTCACTCAATTTGTACATTTGTTTGCATTAGCGAATTGGGCCTAATTTAATGATTCCATCTGTGTTAATTGGCAATAAAATAGTTCTAAATAGATGCATACAAATTACCAGGTTTTAGTTTGATGTATCATTAATTAAAAATTGATATTTCATTGTTTCATGCCGTCAATCCTAAATTTTCAATAAAAAAAACTTTGAATGTGTTTGTTTGGTTTAANGACACCAACCGGTCCGTGAATAATGTTCAATACTAGACATAAGCCTTCTTCTACTAAGTTCTAAGCTACTAGCGATAGTCATAAAATTAAGACCATACTAAAATTACTATCAGATTTGATCACATCTAACCATGAATTTACAGTAGTAAAATTGAAAATAGTAAAATGCTCTTCCCATATACAACTACCAAAATTAAAATGAGGTCCCTTTTTTTGTTCAATAAATACAACAAAACGTACCGTCGCCTCTCTCTTAAAACATGTTTGCTGTTGAAGCAATTCACTAAGTCACTCAATTTGTACATTTGTTTGCATAAGCGAATTGGGCGTAATTTAATGATTCCATCTGCGTAAATTAGCAATAAAATAGTTCTAAATAGATGCATACAAATTACCAGGTTTTAGTTTGATGTATCGTTAATTAAAAATTGCTATTTCATTGTTTTATGCCGTCAATCCTAAATTTTCTATTTAATAAACTTTGAATGTGTTCGTTCGGTTTAAACAAGATTCTTGTTGCAGTTCTTTTTCCAATGGCCCTATGCAGAGGTGTATGTGAGAGCAAGGAACGACATCTCTGCATGGAGATTGTTGCGAACCGCGTCTGCCATAATGCTTCAGCACACTGATTGGGCATGCGCAGCACATATCTCATTTAAGGACAACTAAACCAGTTTTGGAATAGAATTTCGTTAAAAGGTTCGGCACATTGCGTGGTTAGCTTATTGACCAGGCAGGTACATGTAGTCAATACTGGTCAATTGAATTTCCAGCATTCAAGAAGTGGCTTACAGCATATAAAAATCACTTTTCAATTGAGGAAATGAACAAGAAATTTCAAAAAGCAAATTAATTTTTAAAAAAATCAGAAAATCTGCAACTGTATGCTAAAATCTTTAATTCATTCATTATATTAAAAAATGACAATGACCAATGAAAATCGCTTTAATTATAAAGCGTTTGTCGAACTTTTCATTGATAATCTGGAAAATACAAGTNTATCACTTTTCAATTGAGGAAATGAACAAGAAATTACAAAAAGCAAATTATTTAAAATAAACTCAGAAAATCTGCAACTGTACGCTAAAATCTTTAATTCATGCATTATATTAAAAAATGACCATGACCAATGAAAATCACCTTAATTATAAAGCGTTTGTCGAACTTTCCATTGATAATCTGGAAAATACAAGTATTAGTTAAATAGCGTTTTATGGTTTAAAATACGCTGATGATATCGAATTCTTAGTGGTGTATTGGAAGCATAGCTTTTGCTCGTAGAGGTCTTGGGTTGAATGATTTGAAGTGGTTTTTTTAATTCAATTTTTTTCTTGCTTTTATAGATATATATATTTTTTTTAATATTAAAGCTTTGTAAGTAAAAATATTAACCCCGTTTCTGCTGTTGGAAACATTATGCCCATTGTTACATATGTAATATTATAAAGAATTTTGTAAAGAAGTGAATGTAAGACAATAGCTACAACGCAATAATTTCATAATTTTTGTATCCACTGCATTTTCATTGAAAACATTAAACTACAATGAATCCAGTCTGTAAAGACACTAAGATTTCTGTAATACGATTAGATGTCCTTTCAACCAAATATGTTTGAAACACCTGGGGTGGAGCCCGGATTTGGAGTGGTGCCTGTCGATGCTGAAGTTCCAGTGTCAACTGCCCCGATGGAGATGCTTCTGGTGGTTGAACTGCGAAAAGAATATCAAATATGTAACCATTGTGAAATAAGCAACTATTATATCAAAGAGTTGTATCAGAAATAAGCTTGTGTGGTTTTATGGGCTAACATAGGTAACCACATCATTTACAACAATATTACTCTTTTTTATAAAAGTAGTAATGTATTTTTTTTTAAAGAATTAATTTAATGATAAAATTGTAATGTAAACATGTGTGTTTAAACTGATGGAAATCTATTCATAGAATTAGAGAGAATGCTCTTCATGCACATGGTTATTACATAATGGACAAGCAGCATTCACTATTGTCATAACTAGATTGCGTTATATTTTTTTATATACAAATTTGCATTTAGAAAATCACTTTCATGTATAAAGTATTGTTTAAAATATTATTACCTACACAACTGGATTGTGTGAATGAGATGTCATCGAGCGCAATTTCACCCGGGTAACTAATTGAACCACGCACTCCCACAATCATGATCTAAAAATGTCCCAAAAAGTCCCAAAACACATACAGGAAATCTTAAGTAGGAAAAGTTTTTGTACACAACAACTCGCATATTAATTAACTACTGACATGCAAATTATTATTTCTTTTTATCACATATCTTTACATTTCTTGTTGAAGTTTGGATTCAACTGTCTTAAAAAGCATTCCTCCATGTTTTAAAATAACACCTGTATGCTGTATCTCTCAATATATTTTTTTTATGAAAAATTCAATACAATTTAATTTTTCAAAACCTTTTAAATAGCTCCAGGAAAAGTATGACACTTGTAATTTTTGTTTTACAGCGCACAATTTTTTACAACATAAGATCTAATTAAATGTAAAAGTACTAAAACTACAATATGCATATCTAAACTGTTTGAAGGCTCTTTTTCTGAATATTCGGCCACTTGAGAATTAAATTGAATTTCTATACTAAGTGTACGCAACTTCAAAACAAGAGAAACATTTAGCTTAAAATTAAATGACTTTTCAACAAAAAAAAGGCAAAATAATGTACAGATGAAATATTCTCTTAGTAACAGACTGACTCTAGGAAGGCACCCTTTCAACATTGATTTATTTATATATTTCTTATTAATATGTTCAGTTATCATTTGGATATGCAAACACTTTAACTGAATTTGCTAATTTTTTATGAACATTTTACTTTTTCAAAACAAAATCTAAAACTGGTCATTATGGTCGCAGCTAAGCAACCAGAGCATGGTGTTGGTTGCCCCGGTAACCAGGTAGACAGTGAGCGTGCGGATGGTGGAGCTGTACATGTGGAACCAGAAGTTGGGTTGAGCGTCTCGATGAACAGGTACTTTCCTGTAAAATGTTATGTCATTTTGAGGATAATATAGAAAAGAACTGGTGTAAAAAGAAATAAAGAAATCATGAGAGATATATTAGCCAAATGAACTGATAATTTCCTACAAAATAAATCGATGCGGTGCTGATAATGTACACAATTTTTGAATTATTATGCCATTATCATTTATGGCCATTTTGACCTTTGAACTCTTCAATTCTTTCCCATGACACGCCGACCAATGACTGTGAACAAAATTAATGTACAGAGTCATTTCAAAATCTCACAATGAATTACATAGTTATGGCCCGGACAAGATCATTTATGGCCATTTTTTACCTTTGAACTCAAAGTGTTACCTTTACGTTGCAGATATCGACTTAATTCTTGCGCATGACACACCTTCCAATGATGGTGAACAAATGTGCCAAATGATTTTAAAATCATATAAAATTTAATGAAGAAGTTATGTTAAAACAAAATTTTGTGCCGCACCCCAACCCCCATTCTCCTCTATCTCCTCCTACACATATTTCTTCCTTCAGTATTAGCACTAGAACCTTGAAACTTACACACATGGTAGCTATGAGCATACGTGCGACGGTGCAATATTTGGACTTTTGATCTGACCCCTGGGTCAAAAGTTATTATCATGTGCGTCACATTTTGTTAGTAAAATGAGTTTTTTTTTACCCATTTATTTACCCATAACTTTTGACCCAGGGGTTAGATCAAAATTCCGTCACCGTCACCGTTGAACATATGCTCATAGCTACCATGTGTGTAAGTTTCAAGGTTCTAGTGCTAATAGTGTAGGAAGAAATATGGTCCGATAAAAAAAACAAAAACGGAGATCAATACAATATCCCTACGCTTTTAAAAGCGTGGGGATAACAAATCATACCTTTTGGTAAGTATAACCATTCCATTATACACACAAATGCAGAAGCTGTTTGGCTGATTTTACTTTCTTGGGCTGATCTATTGGATAAAAGTATAGCGCATGACATTGGTGTGTAGGTAGCTAATATGTAATTAAAGCTTGGGATTGAACATTAATTATTTAAGTAATATTTTAAAACATTGAAAATCTTGTTTTGTGGTGTTGCCATGTATCTGGGTTTTTTTAAACAAAGAAATAAACTTACTGTATATATATATGATTATAAATAAATCAGTTATTTAAATTATTTAATATTTAAATATTATTATTATTTAGTAATCAGTTATCAGTTGAAAATTAAGTCGCTAGCTTAATGGGACTATCAATTTTTCCAAGTTAGGAGTCCCAGGACCAGTTTTGAAATCCTATTGCCAGGACAGTCATGGTGTTTTTACCCAGTGTTTACTTTCACCAATTTAGGAATGGGGCAAGGTCCCAGGATTGGGCAAAATAGTTTTGTTTGGCTAAAATTCGGAACTTTTTTTTTAAACCTTCAATTGGGAATTTAGAAAAATATATAGCTTTGTTCACATTGGGAATGGGTCCCCCTACAGGCCCCAAATTTGAATGAAAAAAACAACACCTTTACCAATAGCATTAACCGGTTATTGGGTTATATTAAATTCACTCAAAACTCTGTGCATGTGCANTAAAGAACTACTCGTTTTAATAATCGTTGAGCATATACAAAAACTTTCAATACTATCACATGCTTCATAAAAATGCATTTAATGTGTAGACTCAACCATAAACTAGAAATGGCGCGGCAGATGCCGACGCGTATCCCCATGCCGCGACATCGATGGTCGAGATAGACCGTGTTGACATAAGAGATTTTCAGTATTAAAGTGACGTCACGTCAATTGGTGAATAAATGAAGAAGTTATGTTAAAACAAAATTTTGGGCCCCACGCCAACCCCCATTCTCCTCTATCTCTTCCTACACTATAAGCACTAGAACCTTGAAACTTACACACATGGTAGCTATGAGCATATGTGCAACGGTGCACTATTTGGAATTTTGATCTGACTCCTGGGTCAAAATTTGTTATCATATGCGTCGCATGTTGTTAGAAAAACAAGATTTTTTTACCCATTTATTTACCCATAACTTTTGACCCAGGGGTCAGATCAAAATTCCGTCACCGTCACCGTCGCACATATGCTCATAGCAACCATGTGTGTAAGTTTCAAGGTTCTAGTGCTAATAGTGTAGGAGGAAATATGGTCCGATAAAAAAAAGCAAGCGGAGATCAATACAATATCCCTACGCATTATACACACAAATGCAGAAGCTGTTTGGCTTTACTTTCTTGGGCTGATCTATTGGATAAAAGTATAGCGCATGACATTGGTGTGTAGGTAGCTAAAATGTAATTAAAGCTTGGGATTGAACATTAATTATAATAGTAATATTTTAAAACATTGAACATCTTGTTTTGTGGTGTTGCCATGTATCTGTTGTTGTTTTTTAAACAAAGAAATAAACTTTCTGTATGTATATGAGTATAATGAAATCAGTTATTTATCAGTTGAAGATTTAGTTGCTCGCATAATGGGACTATCAATTTTTCCAAGTTAGGAGTCCCAGGACCAGTTTTGAAATCCTATTGCCAGGACAGTCGTGGTGTTTTTACCCAGTGTTTACTTTCACCAATTTGGGAATGGGGCCAGGTCCCAGGATTGGGAAAAATAGTGTTGTTTGGCTAAAAATCGGAAATAAGTGTTGCTGTCTCATTTCTACCAACAAATACTTTAAAATTGAGAATAAAAGTAATTTGAATAAATTTACTAAGGTTTAACTTATAGAGCTTGATTTGAGATGAACCAAATGTTGAGTTTTTTGTTGTTTTTTTTTAAACCTACAATTTGGAATTTTAAGGTCCCATGTTGGAAAAATATATAGTTTTGTTCACATTGGGAATGGGTCCCCCTACAGGCCCCAAATTTGAACGAAACAAAAACACTGTTACCAATTGCATTAACACGTTATTGCTTTGGTTATTGGGTTATATGAAATTCACTTAAAACTCTGTGCATGTGCATATTTGTATGCCAGGTCATTCCAAGATTATTACAGCTTACTTATTTAATGTTCAATATAAATAGCGTTCCATTTAATCTCCTCAAGGGTTATTAGAGATTGCATTGAACGGTCTACATTGCATAATTTCGCTGCTTTAACCCTTTCCCACTCAGAAGCAAAGTGAAAATGGCTATACGCAACCAGCATACAAACCAGCAACCAGCATAAAACCATTACAGCCTGTGAGTTACTCGCAGTCTGTTCAGGTTTAATTGCTGTTTGCTGCTTATCAGTATCTTAAGGTTGGAAATGAAGCCTTTAAAACTTGAATCTGGTAAAAAAGGTCTTAAATTATATTGGATTTTCTAAGGCACTACAAATGCCTCAAAGTGTGTATCTGAGAAGTAAAGGATTAACTAGGTTCACGTAATATTTCCAGACAGAGTTACATAACTTTGCCTGCACAGTCCCCTTATGATAGTTAGCAAGTGTTCCAAGTCTGAAAGCAATATCTATGATACTTTAGGAGTAAAGTGGACCAAAACACAAAACATAACAACAACAAAAATAATCTAAGTATAAAAGGGGCCTTATTCTGTCAAAATGCCAGTCAGAGTTATATTACTTTGCCTGCACAGTCCCCTTATGATAGTCAGCAAGTGTTTCAAGTCTGAAAGCAAGAGCTATGATACTTTAGGAATAAAGTGGACCTAAACACAAAAGTTAACCAAATTTTTAATTTTCTAAGAATAAAAGGGGCCATAATTCTGTCAAAATGCCAGTCAGTGTTACATAACTTTGTCTGCTCAGTCCCCTCATGATGGTAAGTAAGTGTACCAAGTTTGAATGCAATAGCTTTGATACTTTATGAGAAAAGTGGACCTAAACACAAAACTTAACTGGACGCCGACGATTTTTTTAAATAGATGAGCTAAAAATAGATGACTCAATCCATCTAAATTGAATGTTTGTACTGGATAACCATTTATAAATTTTCAGTAACAGTGAATTGACCTAATTGTTTCTCAACAATTTCACAAGCTTGTTATGCGTGTAATATACATTAACAAAAAATACAGTATAATACCTTTAAACAATCTGAAGTTATTTAGAATTAGCATGTATATGTTTATATGGATCTATATGTATATATGAATCTATATGTATATATGAATCTATATGTTTATATGAATCTATATGTATATATGAATCTATATGTATATATGAATCTATATGTATATATGAATCTATATGTATATATGAATCGTGCCATGAGCAACTAGCATTAATGAAAATTGTTTGTTTTACTTTTTTGCATTTTTCGTATATACATTTGTACATTCTTTTCCAGTTCTACTTTTTCGTTAACCTATGTGACGCTCAAGTGAGCATTATTGAATTGTAGTTTTGATGTCACAGCATACTGCTTTTATTTTGGAATTCCTCTACAGATATCTTATATGTTTGTTAAGTCTGTAATCATTGATTAAAAATGCCAATGATATTGTTGTTTATAATGTGTTATTGTTTTGTAAGTCATATATTGTGTTATTAATAATAAATGATTTTCTTCACACAATTGAATACATGTACCGTAAAAGTTTAATATTCAAATAAAGGCCCACTCATTCCATCTTTATGTTATACAAACAAATGTACAAAACCCATCATACATTAACCATAACAAATAAGAACAATAAAACTGCTACATTCTGTCCAACACGCGAAGCCTTCTTTGCCCCGAGCCGACATAACAGAGCGCATATATAGTCAGACAAAGTCATGCTGTGCTGAAGATAATCCTGGAGAAAGAAGCGGCACTGAGCGATCAGTGTTTGTGTTCTTGAAGCAGAAACCTGAGTTCTTCAGCAGACAAAAGGAGCTTTGTTCAAACAAGCTGCATGTCTTCACCGTGACAGTGCGGGGGTGGAAGACGACATTCAGAAGTTCTGTTATTTCCTGTAGCGAAGTTCACATTTTATTTCTGGTATTTTGTCCAAAGCAGTATAATTTTCTTGAAACTATTTGCATATACAGGTAATTTACGTTTTTAGGATGTGATAATCGCTTCATCATAGGATAGTGCGTGCTTAGGTCTTTGACCTTGTTTCCATGTGTTAAAATTAATTAACCTACTGGAATTCAAACCAATGCCATAGATCATTTTGACTTCATTATGTCTCACAGGCTAGTTTAACACACTTGTAAAGACTCATTTAAGAGGTGTAAAATATGACCTAAACATTAATTATATTTACATGCAACAAAAATATAACGCACTGAATACTGATTTAAACAAGAGCACCGCCTAGTGGGTGCAGACCGCTCATCTATTTGTCAAAGTAGGAATCAAATCTGACAATAAATAAAGAAGTTATGGCAATTTTAGCAAAAATGTGGGGGTGTGGTCATTTATTACATTATCTCTCAAAAATGATAACAAAAATGGGGGGGGGGGGGAT
>VMBQ01004134.1:29543-85922 GCA_007657795.1 Dreissena rostriformis | reverse complement strand
ATGTCTGTCTGTCCACCTGTCCGAAAACTTTAACGTTGGCCATAACTTTTGCAATATTGATCATAGCAACTTAATATTTGGCATGCATGTGTTTTACATGGAGCTGCACATTTTGAGTGGTGAAAAGTCAAGGTCATCCTTCAAGGTCAAAGGTCAATTATCATTGTATGTTTCTATCCCAAAACTTTAACCTTGGTTAAAGTTTGGTCATAACTTTTGGAATATTGAAGATAGCAACTTGATATTTGGCATGCATGTTTATCTCAAGGAGCTGCACATTTTGAGTGGTGAAAGGTCAAGGTCATCCTTCAAGGTCAAAGGTAAAAAAAATAAAAAAATAAGGCGCAGTAGGGGGCATTGTAGTTCTGACAAACACAGCTCTTGTTTTTATTGTTCTTAAACTTCTGCATTGCCTTTCAATTCTGAATGAAACTTGTTATTGTTATTTTACTTCTTTATTGCTTTTCAACTTGATATGCAGTTTGTTGTTGTTTATTGTCTTCTGTATTCTGTCGCGTTCTGAGAAAACTGGGCAAAATTGCTTGTGCGTAAATTGTCATCCAAGATAAGCCTGGACAACAATTTCCGCTTTTATAGAATTTATTTTTCGTTTAAATGATGTCTCTAAGCGAAAATCCAGTTTAGGCGGAAAGTGTCGTCCCGGATAAGCCTGTGCGGACTGCACAGGCTAATCTGGGATGACACTTTACGCACAAGCATTTTGCCCAGTTTTCTCACAACACGCCACATTGTATTTCAACTTTGAACGCAGTCACTGAGCACACAAAATAATGTTTTTGTATAATTCATATAAACTGCATTGTGGGAAAACTGGGCTTAATACATGTGCTTATAATGGCATCCCAGATTAGCCTGTGCAGTCTGCATAAGCTATTCAGGGACAACACTTTCTGCTTTTATGGAATTTTTCATTTAAATGAACTCTCTTCTAAACAAAAATCTAATTCAGGCGGCTAGTGTGGTCCCTGATTAGCCTGTGAAGACTGCACAGGCTAATCTGGGACAAAACTTTATAAACATGCATCAAGATGAGTTTTACCCAATAACAAGGCTCACATGGTAAAATTAATGAACCATTGTTTTCCAGCGAATGAAAGGCGTGACTCCGTCTTTGATTCAGACTGGGCTCGAGTTACTAATCAAGGTTGACTGACTGAAAACCAATAATACTCCCCTTGAATTGCAGCATGGTTGTTTAGTCATCTAAGAATTAGTATTAGACAGTTGTATCTCAGAAATGACCTGAATCATGCAAAGATGGGTCTTTTTCCATATGCGACCAACGTAGCTGTCCGTTATAAAGTCATTCAAGGTTTCGTGGTCTCAGTAGCTCCTGACCAGACTGGGCGCATACGCAGGCTTGTCTTTGGCCAGGAGGACCGCATATGGCATAAGACCCATTTTTGCATGATGCGGGTCAGAAAATCCGTGTCCGTCCATTCTGCCATGAAACAGCACTATTTATGTTCCATAATTACTCCCCTATATATTATATCTGAATATTATAATAAACTTGGAATGACATTGATATTGTTTGACATGCTTTTGTTTGAAAGTGTATTTCAATTGTAGCCATTCTTGTTCTATATTGTTTTTTCCCTTGTGAATTAAACCCAGCATGCCAGACATCCCCAGTGCAAATTGTTACTTTGGGCAGAGTCATGTTATACAATTGTTTTTCATATATATAATACTTTAAATAAGACTCTTAAATATATTGGCAAAATGTTAAAACTGTGCTGTTTGACAAAGATGAAATGGAAAGTGAAACGAGATTGGTACACCTGCAAATGTAAGTAGGTTGTTGCCCTGAAATATTTACCCATTTATGCCTAGTGTCTCTCCCATCCTTCTAAATTAGATCAATTTATTTCCAAAATTAGGGATGTCTAGTATATTTATTTCTATATTAATAAGATTTCTTACAGAAATTCCTTTAAGCAAACAGCGCAGACCCTGAAGAGACGCCGCATCATGCGGCGTCTCATCTGGGTCTACGCTGTTTGCCAAGGCCTTTTTTCTAGACGCTAGGCATAAATGGGTTAAATAATTACAGCTTTTATACAGATTACGTAATTATAAGAATAGAATAGCATTTTCCTGCACATCATCGGTGTATGAACTGTGTTGAAAATAACACTTAATTTATGCAATATGACCATTGTTTATTAATGATTATAGAGTTCACAAGTATCAATGCAATGTTTGTGAGCTATATAATATGGATATATAAGGTAATGTATCCTAATATGACCTGTGTCTGGTCTGGATCTACTCTGGCAGTATATGCCATAAGACCAATTTGCCCATGATACATCACATATAATGTCTCCGTTCTTGCCTTCAGGTTTTGATGCACTAAGAAATGTGATAGATCACAAGACACAGAAGGAGCTCGGAGTGCCACGCCCACTTTTACAGGTACCAGCTATGAAAAAAGAGCCGTGCTCTGGGAAAATGGGGCTTAATGCGTGTGCTTAGTGATGTCCCAGATAAGCCTCTGCAGGCTGCACAGGATAATGAGGGACGACACTTTGGGCCTTAACTTGATTTTCCTAAGCTGAGACTTTCCTTAACCAAGTAATACCATAAAAGCGGAAAGTGTCGTCCTTGATTAGCCTGTGCGGACTGCACATGCTAATCTGCGAAGACACTTTATGCACACACATTAAGCCCTGTTTTCTCAGAGCAAGGCTAATATAATTTTACTTGCAACATAGCTAATGAAGTTATGGTGTTGTAAGTCCTTAAATAATTGAGAACAAAAATTCTTTCTATCATTTGCTAGGAACACTCATGACATTATGATGGTCGCCATTGAGTAGTATATATGGTTTAAGTATATATGGCTCGGGAGGTCACGGGTTCCATCCCCACTGTAAGAGTGTTCTTTAGATCTCCCCCAAAGAAGGGTAGTTTTACCCAGGAAAGCCACTGGTGAGCGTTTCAATAAGACTTTGGTTTTCTATGCAATCAAGCTTAAATAAATAGGTTTGAACTAAACACTAAAATAGAATTTAAAAAAAAATAAAATAAAAAATATCCTCTTCAAATGTTCCCTGTACCTATCCAGAGCACAGTCACAGTGGACAAGAGTGTCTTGGAGTTAAAGGATTTGATGACGGAGCTTCCCGACTACGCCGACCAGTTCCTCAACATGATTTGCAACGTGCTGCGTGGATACAGGGACACCTGCCATAACGCTTACAGAGGTAGCCTTAATTGGAGAATCTTAAAAGTTTCTTTTATGAACAGCCTGATTCTGATGGGATTTTATTCCAGTTTTTGCAGGAGTTGTCAATGTATGCCTTTTACAACATTTCATTTGAGTATTGCTTTAGGAAAACAGGGCTTATTGCTTGTGCGTTGAGTGTTGTCTCAAATTATCCTGTGCAGTCTGCACAGGCGAATCAGGGATGACACGTTCTGCCTGTATGGTATTTTTTATTTCAAGGAAGTCTCTGCTTTGCAAAAGTCCAGTTAAAGGGGAAAACGTTGTCCCTGATTAGCCTGTGCAGACTTCACAGAATAATCTGGGTAGAAAATTTATGCACATGCATTTAGGCCAGTTTTTCACAGAACAAGCCTGCTTTGAAGAATCACAACTCTTTCATTCATGAATGGCCTGATAACTTGTTCTAGTTTTTGCAGGAGTTGTCAATGTATGCCCTTTAGAACATTAAATTTGTAATCAATTGGGAACGTATTGTCCTTGCAGGCATAGTTCAGTATGATGCTGATGAGAAGAGAGTGATCAGTGCAATGTGGGCCAAGGATGAAGACATCAGTCGATTTCTCAGGTATCACATCCTGATTTCAAAACAGCCGTTCACTTTCTCTCTACATTCCTAGATCATGTTGGGAAATCTTCATATTTATTCGTGTCTTACCTTACAATGTTTATTGAACCTCCTGAAATCTATTGTTCAATCTCTCTAACTACATTTTAACTTTTTATGCCCCCGGTAGGGTGGCATATAGCAGTTGAAGTGTCAGTCCGTCTGTCTGTGCGTCCGTCCGAAAACTTTAACATTGGCCATAACTTCTGCATTATTGAAGATAGCAACTTGATATTTGGCATGCATGTGTATCTAATTGAGCTGCACATTTTGAGTGCTGAAAGGTCAAGGTCATCCTTTAAAGTCAAAGGTCAAAAAACAAAATCCAAGGGAAGTAACAAGCTTTAAAGGGAGATAATATCTATTTATCATTTGGCAGGTACAGATCATTTTCACAAGGGAAGTAATCATTTTTAAAGGGATATAATTTAAAAAAAAAAATCAAAGCGGCGCAGTAGGGGGCATTGTGTTTGTAACAAACACATCTCTTGTTTTGGTATAACATTTACTTTTTAAATGAATTATTATATTTCTTAAATGTGCCTTGGTCCTTTTTTCTTCCACCTGGATATATTGCATAAGAAATATACATTTAAAAGGGTAACATATAATTTTTATCAGCACTGTTTTTTACCTGAAACTTCAACAGTTGTATATTTCTATGTCAAGGAGCTGAAATTATGAGTTTAGAAATAATGCTGTACATTATATACACTAAGTTCCAACATTTTTTATGTAGTACAAAATGCTAGAAATGTGTCTTTTAATGTATTAATTTTAATTGTAAAATTGACAATCACTTTAGTCACTCAAATCATGCTTGTGTTGAGTATGCCTTTTTTGGCCTAAACTGGATTTTTGCTAAGAAGAGACATTCACAAGAAGATGAATAATACCAAACAAGTTTGCAAGAGCTTTTTGCTTTTTCAATCAACTTTATGATGATAGTAACATACAAACCTGTGCGCAGGTCCTTACCGAGCTGGCGGACGCTGCAGCCAACCAACGGGCAGGAGTTGAACCGCACGGTGTGTTCTGAGGAGGAGATGCGTGCCCTGAACTCCAAGGAGGCGGTGATACTGATAACCAACCTGTCGTCTGACGAGGCCTTCATACCCCAGCATGAGATCATCACCGATGTCACACAGATGAGGACTGTGGCCAACGTACACGAGAGTCTGGTCAGTATAAATCAAATTAAATTTAAGACCTTTCTTAAAAGATTCAAGTTTTAAAGGCTTCTTTTCCATCCATACTGATGAGCAACAAACAGCATTAAACCTGAACAGACTGCGAGTTACAATTGATTAAAAACAAAATAGCTGTTTGACAACAAAGCAAGCATCTCATATTATTAAATGACATAAAAAATGTTAGAGCACATCAATAGAAATCTAATAATCAGAGAAAGCCTTGCTGGGAATGTACCAGTGGCACTGTCCAGTGCAAGGTTTCCAGGATTTTGCTAACCCAGATTACTCTGTATTTCAGGAATGGTAACTCTGTATTTCAGGAATGGTAACTGTGTATTTCAGGAATTGTAACTGTGTATTTCAGGAATGGTAACCCTGTTTTTCAGGGATGGTAACTGTGTTCACGTATGGTAACTGCATTTCAGGAATGGTAGCTCTGCATTTCAGGAACGGTAACTCTGTGTTTAAGGAATGGTTACTGCATTTCAGGAATGGCAACTCTGTGTGTCAGGAATGGTAAATCTGTGTGTCAGGAATGTTAAGTCTTTGTAACAGTATTGGTAACTCTGTGTTTCAGGAATGGTTTGCAGTGCGTCTCAAGAACTACTCCATCACCAAGGCAACTCAAGCCAGTCAGCAACTTGTGGTTGAATCTCCCGTCTATGATGTAAGTTCTATGCAGGGCTTGCAAGTCTCTATATTTGTCTGTTTTGCATAATTGTCAGAAAGAACTTACAGACAAGTGAGATATTTTTTTATTTCACGTTGTGCGGTGAAAGAGTGGAGAATACCAGTGAATGACATTATGATTATTTCTGGCTAGCTCAAGTGAAAGGTTTGATCATTTCTCTTGCTTGGCGCCAAGTCTTTTTTTGGATATTTTATATATTTTTTCATTCACTCTTCTTTTAAAAATACTCTACTCACCTAGGCGTCAACATTGGAGCTTGGTTTAAGTTGTGTTCTTTACGTATTTTCTCACAAATGTCTGAAGGGATTTCATTCAAACTTCATAGATTTATTCCTGATATTATAATGACCTCATTGGTAAATCTAGTTTAACATTTGTCAAAATTAGGGGCCATTTTACTCTTAGAAATGGGCATAGCACTATGAAGGCTGGTTAAAGTGTTTTGTAAGCTAGTTTCTCAGGAATGGCGTAAGGGATGTGATTCAAACTTGAAACATGTATTCTACATATTAAACATATACAAATGACCACATAGGCCATGTTTTGTAAACCTAGTTTGATATTTGTCATAGTTAAGGGCTTTTTTAGGCTTAGACATTTTCTCATATAAGCAAACTTTATAAGAAGATACCTAGTACAAGGACCCCCCCCCTCCCCATCCCCTAAGGATTCTTATGGAATTGCAAGGTCACTGTTAGTAAATAAAAATGGATTCCACTAAATTTCTTGACAACAAATTGAGTTATTGTTATGAAACTTTATACATTAATACACTGTCTTAAGAACTAGCTTTGGAATGCATTTGGGGGTGGGTGGGGTAAAGGTTAAGGTAAGTAGATATATAAAAAATTGATTCTACTCAATAAGTCAACAATAAATTTAGATATTGTAATGAAATAAAAAAATCTTAATATCCAGACCCAGCTAGAGCTGCATGTGATATGCTGTAGCTCTAGCTGCACATAAGGTCAGAGTCAAGGGCCCTGTTACTAAAAATAGAAAAATGGATTTAGCTGAGTAACTAAAAGATAAAATTGCAATTGTCATACATAGATGCGTCCCATCAAAACTTCATTTCAGATTTCTGATGAGGTTAAGATTACTTTGACTAAATATAAATACATGTTTTCCACTCAACATCTTGAGCAGTGTGGATGTTTGGGTGTTATGAGCATTTTGTTGTTCAAGGGAGGTAATTCACATCTTTAAATCTTGAAATTTTGACAAGTTGCTTATAGCTATCAAGCAATTCACTTCTAATTATAAAGCACAACAAATATTTAATATAAAAACGAAAAAACATGTGATTAATTAGGTGATTATTTGAATGAACCTGCTTATATATACCTCTGAGAGCCCTCATATTGATGGCTTGGCTCTAATGCTTGCTTTAGGGGCTACCAACAGTGGTACTTGTTACCATGATTACGGCCCTTGGGAAGGTCTGAGACTAAGGTCATCAACCCCCTAGCAGGGGGCTCCCAGAAATCGGGGGTGGGGGATGAGAATCTTGCCCCTGGGTAATGACTGTGGCAGGAGATGTCCGCTCTGTGGACTGATGCACCATTGCCCCAGGTTGTAATCTCCCATTACCAGCCTGTAAGTGTAATTTGCAAGGTGGCTTGTGAGCCATAACTCAATTCAGACTACTCTAGAGCCAGGTACCTTTTGTAGTAATTTATTATATGAGAAAATGGGGTTTAATTCACTTAACGCATAGGCTAATCAGGGCAATACTTTCCGCCTTACCTGTTTTTTTGCTACGAAGAGACTTCTCAGGCTTATCATTAAGCCCAGTTACAAATTGAGCTATTGTATTGAAACTACACAAATTAATGGATTTTCTTTTATACCTAATGATAAAATATGACATTTCTGCAGTGAAATAACAGCAGTGAAAAGAAACAATTTCGGAACTACTTTTTCTATTTTTAGATTATCATATCAAGAATAATCAAGAATGCGTCTCAATTTGTTTTGTACTTTTATTTCATGATCTATCATGATGACAATGACGAATATGACGACATTGATGACTAACATGGACGATTCTCTACCATAAATGAAATTAATAATTTAAATAACATGAATAATAAGATTATAGTACATGTACAACAGATATGCTGTCTCAGCAGCAAGTCCAACAACACAGACATGTGCATCATGATTCCAGCCCTGACATCGTGCGGCAGCCGTTCAAAAGGATTAGAATGATCCCCAGTGACAGTGATAGCGATTAATCTTGCTCATCAACACTTAAAACCAGTTAAAACAATCCTGTTTGTTGTTAATCCACAGTTTAACACTAAATTACTCAGTTGACAGTTTGTTAAAATGGTGCACTGTATGAATGAAAATATGTCAAAATTTGCGTATTTCTACGACATCACGGACATGTACTGTTCAGTTACACAAGCAGTATTTTATGCTTAACTTTGTTTGCTTATTTTAGCAAGAGCAATAAAATGTTAAAACCTTTCAGCTTTGTTTACTCTTAAACCGACAAATATTAGACTTTTTCTTTCGGCGGAGGATGATGCAAACACTAATGACGTCATTTTGTGTATTGAAATGTACTGAGGCACGCCACGGGAGAAAGGGTAACTTTTCAGCGAAAGGGAAACAGCTGTTTATTATTTACTTGAAAAAGGGGCAGAAAAGAAACAGAAAATGTGTTCATGTCAGTGTAAGATCGTTTGTTATTTCAATCGTGATCATAGAAAAATAATATTTTCACTCGTGGCGCACTCGTGAAAATATATTTTCTATGATCACTCGTGAAATAACAAACAATCTTACACTGACATGAACAAATATCTTCTATATATTCAGATTTAGCATGGGATGTGTGTCACTGAAAGTAGACATTAAAGAAGTGTTTGTACTCAATTCCTAGAAAAAAAGAGTAATTATTATGAAATTTGATACATATGATAAACATGTACATATATTCTTTGCTAATTCACCACAATGCCAGTTAAATATCGCAAGAGAAAGAATCATGATATCCATGATATTAATGTCACCCTCAGTCACAATGATTGTGTAATGCTGTTATCTAAATTTTACGTGAATGCTGTTTTTATTTTTAGACCGATGAACAAGATAATGTAATAAACATTAACGTTGATATCAATATTTTTTTGTTCTTTAATTGTTCTTGATTTTTTTTTTCATGCACTTTAAGTTGTAACTGCAAAATTATTTATATTTGTTGGCAAGTTATGGTTTAAAAAACAAATTCAATGAAGGTATGTTAACAGTTAGCGCTAATTCTTACTAATTTACCCAAATGAAGTTAACTCTTTCAGTGCTGGAACCGAATTTTGAAGGCCTTTGCAAACAGTTTGGATCCAGATGAGACGCCACAGAACGTGGCGTCTCATCAGGATCCAAACTGTTTGCTATTCTGAAAAACAATCGAAGAAAATGCTAATTTTAGAAATTCAGCAGACGACATTTTAGCAGATGACAAATTTCCCAGCATGCAAAGGGTTAATGGTACTGCTTCAGCTTTACTGCATTAGCATTCTACAGGAAATGTAAAGTGTCCGCTAAGTTCACAAAGTCATGCACTGTCAGTTGTGAGGTATATGGATTGCAAAACAAATGCAAGACATGTCTGTGTACTACATCTGATAATAATGTGTTTTCTAGCTACTGTAATTTTGTCTTTAAAAAATGAAACATTGGAAAGTGTTTTCGGTATCTTAAATTTGTGAATCAGTCTACTCACAAAATCAAAGGATTTTCATGTACTACACATAAAAATGATTTTGCAGTAATAGTTGAACTGTTCATGATATTTTGAAATAATGACTTGTTATACATTTATTGTTTTATTTAAGGCATGTTTACTTATTATTTGTTTTGTTTATTGGCAATAAAATGATCGAAAAATTAAATCCACAAATAAATAACAAATATTTATCAATTGTATACACCATCAGTGATGCTTGCATTGATAAGCTTAATATATACTTTTTTCATGAAGTCTCCCTTTGATTAAAATATATCATTTTAAAGGAACTGTTTGATTCTGCTCAAAATCTAAGGAACTTTGGATCGTAAATTGATAAAACTTATGGCGTGTCCTTAACCCCGATGAGCACTGGAACCGGATTTTGAAGGCCTTTGCAAACAGTTTGGATCCAGATGAGATGCCACAGAACGTGGCGTCTCATCAGGATCCAAACTGTTTGCTATTCTGATAGTATTCTTTGAAAAAAAATCGAAGAAAATGCTAATTTTAGAAATTAAGCAGACAACATTTTAGCAGACGACAAATTTCCCAGCATGCAAAGGGTTAATGGGTGGAGTGGCTCATATCATCTGGTTGTTTTGCTCTCATGATTTTTTTCATGAAGTTATTACTTGTTTGTTTGAACCGCGACATATTTTGAGTCCTGAATATAAAAAACAGGAAACTAAACTTTAATATTTGTATTAATTTTTTTCAGAGCTCCCCAAAAGTATCACAGAAAACACTGGAGTAAGTATTGGTACTAGACAGTCTTCGTTTGTTCATGCTGCAGATATGAGCATTTGATTGGTTGAACATTCGCCACACTCTTTACATGATGAGCATTTGATTGGTTGAACATTCGCCACACTCTTTACATGTGAGTCTTTTTAGCTTACCTGAGCATAATCTGGTCATGGTGAGCTTTTTATGCCCCCTTCTTCGAAGAAGAGGGGGTATATTGTTTCGAAGAAGGGGGTATATTGTTTTTGGCCTGTCTGTCTGTCATTGTGTGTGTCTGTCCCAAAACTTTAACCTAGGTTGAAGTTTGGTCATAACTTTTGCAATATTGAAGATATCAACTTGATATTTGGCATGCATGTGTATCTCATGGAGCTGCACATTTTCAGTGGTGAAAGGTCAAGGTCATCCTTCAAGGTCAAAGGTAAAAAAACACAATCCAAGGGAAGTAATAAGCTTTAAAGGGAGATAATTTCTATACCTGCCAAATGATAAGTAGAAATTTTATTTCAAAGTTGCCAAGTAGGGGGCATTGTGTTTCTGACAAACACATCTCTTGTTTGTTTATTGTGATGTCGTCTATCTGGCATGCATGGGTCAGTTAACTTTTTAGCTCACCTGAGAACAAAGTGCGCCGTCCATCCTTGTGTGATGTGCAGTAATGCTTTGTGCGTCATAAAATTTTGGATTTTTACACTATAGAGGCCACAGTTTTTGATCAACTTTGATGAAACTGGTCAAAGCTTAGTCACAATGTTCATATTGAAAAAATGTTTTGAATCTGAGTCACCTGTGTCAAACAAGCAAATTCGTTTAGGTAATTGATATCCCCTGCCAATTTCAAAATTTTGTGACATAAGGACGGATGGAAGGACAGACAATGCCAATTCTATATCCCTTCGCCTTCCTCCGCCTTTGGCAGGGGATAAATACTAGGTCGCTAGGTTTTATTTATTGAAGAACCTTGTTACTGTTCTAGGAGCCACGTTTATAACTTAATCTTTGTGAAACTTTTTCGAAAAATGGTCAAGTTGAAATCTGAGTATCATGTGACCAAAAAGTAGGTCACCAGGTTAAATCAACGTTGAGCTCTTTAACATTGAGTCCACCACATTTTTCATGCGATCTTGATTAAATGTTGCAGTACTTCGCATTATTAAGTCGCAAATAAGCTAACATAGTCTTTTTTAAGTTTGTTTCATAAAACTCAGATATTTAAATAAAACATCAAAACTTCCAAACGTCAAAACTTTAAGACTCTAATTTTAAGGTCCCTGAACGGTATTGTGAAGGACTTCCAGGACCTGTCTGAGGTCTGTCTACTTCTTCTGCACCTCGAGGTCAGGGTCCACTGCTTCTACTATCTCATGCCAGTCGCCAAACAGGTAAGCTTTGTATGAGCCTTGCTGTGGTATACCAGGGTTTATTGCATTTGCCTAACATGTTGTCCCAGATTATCAAGTAGGACACTTTGTGCTTTTAATTTATAGTATTTTTGGTTTAAAAGAGGACTCTTTTTAACAAAAGTCTAGTTAAGGCGGAAAGTGTCGTCCCTTATTAGCCTGTGCACAGAATAATCTGGGACAACATTTAACGCACATGCATAAAGCCTCGTTTTCCACCCAATACTCACTTTTATGTGTCCAGTGAAATTTAGGGGGAGGGCTTCCGTATACGATAGACACCTTTTTATGCCCCCGAAGGTGGGCATATAGTGATCGCACTGTCCGTCTGTCTGTCTGAAATTCCGTCACACTTTGCGTTAAGGTTTTGAAAAATGTGGAAAAACACTTTGCGTTTAGGTTAAGAAAAATGTGAAAAATAGGGGGCAGATGTCATCCTATGGTGAGACGCCTTGTTGTTTCCTATTATTTTTCTCTCATTTGAAAATTAATATATATTCCATATATTCAGCAAGCAGCAGTTTTCATTAAATTGATTGTAAATCTCATGATTGCCTTGCATCTTTGAGGGGGCTTTAGTATTTTGTAAACATCTCATGCTATTGATTGCACTAATTGGGTTATGTAAGTAAGCAAAAACTGCAAGTACTGATTGCATTAATTGAGTTATGTTAGTAAGCAAAAACTGCAAGTACTGATTGCATTAATTGGGCTATGTTAGTAAGCCAAAACTGCAAGAACTGATTGCATTAATTGGGTTATGTTAGTAAGCAAAAACTGCAAGTACTGATTGCATTAATTGGGCTATGTTAGTAATCCAAAACTGCAAGTACTGATTGCATAAATTGGGTTATGTTAGTTAGCCAAAACTGCAAGTACTGATTGCATTAATTGGGTTATGTTAGTAAGCCAAAACTTAAAGTACATCAATTTTAAACTTTTGTTTAAGGGTCATTTTCTAAAAATATCTGCTTCAACGTAACCTATGTAATGTATTGACAAATCAATTTCATTGTAGCAAAATGTTTGTATTAACCAAAACTTCCCATTTGCCTACAGTCCAACTATGCTGGCCCCATAGATGACCTTGACCCAGATTCCAATGTCCTCAAACTGAACAAGGACCTGTCTGGTATAGAGGAACTCCTGGCAGCCAGTCTGCAACCCAGCAAGTTCAAGTGAGTACAGAATGAATGAAGTTTCATAGAAATCTGCCACTCTGAAAGAATTACTGTCATAGAGCCTTGTTTTGGGAAAACTGGGCTTAATGCATGTGCAAAGTGTCTGCACAGGCAAATCACTGGGCTTTATGCGTGTGTAAGGTGTCTGCACAGGCAAATCACTGGGCTTTATGCATGTGTAAGGTGTCTGCACAGGCAAATCACTGGGCTTTATGCGTGTGTAAGGTGTCTGCACAGGCAAATCACGTACTCCAGTTTTGCTGTTATGGAATTTTTTGTTTGTTTGAAGGAAATCTCTTCATAGCTAAAATCAGGTTTAGGCCGAAAATATTGTCCCTGATAAGCCTGTGCAGACTGCACAGGATAATCTGGGACACCACTTAACGCACATGTATTTAGCCTGGTTTTCACAGAATGAGGCTCTATTAGAGTATCTCTTTTATAGAGGATCTCCTGTTGCTAGTCTGCAACCCAGCAAGTTAAAGTGAGTGTGGAAACTGGGCTTACTGGGAAGTGTGCTTTAAGTTCTGCTTTTACGTTATTTTCCGTTACGAACAAAGTCCATTCTTAACAAAATCCAATGTAGGTGGAAAGTTTTGTCATGATAAGCCTGTGCAGACTGCTTCATGCTTTACGCACATGAGTAAGCGGAGTTTTCTCAGAAGGAGGTATAAATTAACTTTGAGAGGGAGTGGCAGATGACTATGAAACTTCATAGACTCGGTTCAACTACATTTGTACATTTAAAATGGCTGACTGGTATCTTTCTTTGATTTTATTTGTCATAGTGGCAGCCATTTTGTAAATAAGGTATTGCGTGTGACTTTATTTTTTAGAAAATTGCAGACTTGTTGCAATCTTTGATGAAATATTGTTATTTGAACTACTTCTTCCATTGAAGGATTTTTAAATGATTATGTGACACTACTGTTTTCTTAGGCTATATAAGTTTAGATCTATTTATTTTACCTGTATTGCATTGCAAGCCATAGGCATATTGAAACACTCTTGAGTCCATTTCCTGGGTAGAACCAGTACTTTCTTGTCTTTTGAGAGATCTGAAGAACTCTCCCACAGTTGGGATCGAACCTGTCACTCCTTGGTTTCTAGGCGGACACCATATCCACTACACCATGGTGACCTATGGGCTGCACTAAGCAATATGTTACATGCATGAACTACATACCTTCAAGTTCTAGGTAAATCATTAAAATCCAGTACTTATTGCCATCTTTGTCCTCGCTTTCAAACCGTGATATGTGGGGAATCACGAAGCACCAAACTACTGTATCTCACATAGACTTGTTGAGCTGATACACCAGTGTCAGACTCAACCCACTGTTTCCTGTTTCAGGTACATATTTGAGAGCCTAGGATATCTAGTGGCCTCCATTCTCATGAACAGTATGCAGTTTATCAAGAAGATTAATGAAAATGGAATCAAGAAAATGTGAGTATGAATTTGCATTTTAAAACTGCAGTATTGGTATGTGAACAATTGCCTTGATTTAAATTTAACTGTGCTGTCTGCACAGGCTAATCAGGAATGACACTTTCTGCCCAAACTAGATTTTTGTTAAGAAGAATTTTCTTTTAATCAAAAAAAATACAGAAAAAGGTAAGGTCACTTGTTGTATGTGATTACACTGTACAGACTGCATAGGCTAATCTGTGTACAGACTGCACAGGCTAATCTGTGTACAGACTGCACAGGCTAATCTGTGTACAGACTTCACAGGCTAATCTGTGTATAGACTGCACAGGCTAATCTGTGTACAGACTGCACAGGCTAATCTGTGTACAGACTGCACAGGCTAATCTGGGACAACACTTTACAGACTGCACAGGCTAATCTGTGTACAGACTTCACAGGCTAATCTGGGACAACACTTTACAGACTTCACAGGCTGATCTGGGACAACACTTTAGACACATCCCAGAGCAAGGCTTGTATGTAACTGCTACAAAAATTATACCATCATAACTTGAATATCAAAGATGATCATTTATTTCCTCATGTTTTTGTTGCTGTTGTTCTCGAAACAATTGAATTTAAATTACAGACACGAAAAATATGTGGGCTTTAAAGAAAAACCTTCTTAAATCAAAATTACAATTTACACAATAACCACAAAGCATTTTACTCTTATATCTGACAATCAAAATTTTGTACTTTTGCATTTTACAAGGAAACAAATTAATCTTAGTTTTTTTCCTGTTGTTGTTTGTTTGGCTATCGTAAAATATGTTTTTATTTTTTTATTCACATTTAATTTATTTCCTATCAAACTCAAATATTTTTTCTTCTAAACAAAGTATTCTTATTACCATGGAATCAAAATTTAAATTTGAAGAAACATAAAAAACACAATAATTCCCAATAACTCTTCTTCCACTGAGCTAAGTGACCTACGATAACATCAATTAATCAATGTCTTGTTACACTGAGCTAAGTGACCTACGATAACATCAATTAATCAATGGAAATGAGCCCAGCTCTGTGAAAAGGGGTTTAATCATTTGCTTAAGCAGTCCGCACAGGCTAATAAGGGACGACACTTTCCGCCTAAATTGGATTTTCGCTAAGATGAGACTTCATTGAAACAAAAAAATAACATGAAAGCAGAAAGTGTTTTCTCAGATAAGCCTGTGCCTACTGCACAGGCTAATCTGGAAACTAACTTTTAGGCACATGCAATAGACCCTCTTTTCACAGAGCTCAAATGAAAATGTGTGACATAATGATCATGTAACCGTTAAAAAGTAAATGAATAGAACAGAACGTTTATTCATATAACTTGAACAAGTCCAGTTCATCGATATATATAAAACTGACAATATATAAGCAGTAAGGATATGCATAGTAATGCGAAAGTGACCAAGTAGTATATAACAAGTTGTTAAAAATGCACTTAGGCCATTTAATTACTCCATGTTTGCATTTAATACCTCAGTTCTCATTTTTAAAGCATTTTTTTAAATATATCGTGAGTTTAGTTAGAACTTAAGTGTTAGTATTTGTTAACAAAAGTATAAATTTATGCATACTAGGTCGGTTATAAAAGAATTCTACTGTACCTGAATAATGCAAGGACCATAGATAAAGCTTTAATGAATAAGCATACTAATTTTAAGGTTGTGAAAAAAGGAAAAATAACAAATTTGTAAATTGTGTCGACACATGGTTTTGTGAAAATGTAATTGCTTTTTATGTCCCCCAGTCTATACTGGGGGACATATTGTTTTTGACCTGTCTGTTTGTTGGTTTGTTGATTTGCACAAACTTTAACATTTGCCATAACTTTTGCAATATTGAACACAGCAACTTGATATTTGGCATGCATGTGTATCTCATGGAGCTGCACATTTTTAGTGGTGAAAGGTCAAGGTCATCCTTCAATTTCAAAGGTCAAATATATGGGTCAAAATTGCTCAAAAGGGGACATTGTGCATGGTGTTTCACAAACACATACCTTGTTTAATTTATAATTTTTAAAATGACTATTGTTACATTTAAATGGTTGCCGACGGACAAGTTGATTAAAAAAAAATACTTGCCCAGAGCCCAAAATGTACGACACAGATGTATGATTTCTCCACTCCAGATTATATGAGTCTTGTTCTGAGAAAACGGTGCTAAATACATTTGCGTAAAGGGTTTTCCAAGACTAGCCTATGCAGTCTGCACAGGCTAATCAGGTACAACTTGTTCTGCCTAGACTGGATTTTTTTTGTTAAAAAGAAACTAAACTCAATCGAAAAATTACATAAAAAGTGACAGTGTTTTCCCTCATTAGTCTATGGAAACTGAACAGGGTAATTAATCGGGGCCAATACTTTATGCACACACATTAAACCTTGTTCCCCCAGAGATAGAATTACTTACCTTACCATGATTATTCATAGGACATTAATTTTCGTTCACCAATCCACAACTTTTACACAAACACATCGGAAAATGATCAACACAAATGCCTTTTTTCCCCCAAAATCAGGAATCCACGAATAAATGTGTCCACTATAAAGTCCTTAAAAAAAAAAGTTTAATGCCTAGGAAAATAAATGATTTTACAGTAAATTATAAGGAGCCTTGATTTAACAAAAGTACTAATATTTGAATCAGGGAAAACAGGGCTTAATGCATATGCTTAAAATGTCTTAACAGATAAGCCTGTGAAATCCGCATGAGACTTTCCTGCTTTTACAGGATTTTTGCTAAGAAGAGACGTCCCTTAAATGAAAAAATACCATAAAAGCTGAAAGTGTCATCCATGATTAGTCTGTTTTCCCAGAGCGTTGCTCATTTCCGAACGCAATATTGACAACGCCTGGTTGCATATGTCTCGACACAAGCAAAAATTTTGATGTTTTTTTTTCTTCAAATCATTTTCTTTAAATTAAGCTGGAAAACAAAGAAGAAAGTGGTAGTATTATTATAACAAGTATTTTTATGAGCAACAAAAACACAATCATGATCATAATAATTTGTTTCAGTAACTTTCTTGTTAAAAGTAAATAATTCTGAGTGTTAATGCTTCACAGTCATTAAATTGTGTCTTAAAGTCATTAAAATGAGTGTTTCTGATATCCTAAGACCACAGTCGCTGATTGGTTGAACAATGTCGCCCAATTGCCGAGAAATGGAGCCATCAATATGATTTATGTTGTTGAAATGTGGTTACGTAACATAACATGTGACCAATCGTTTGATTGCATTTTACAGAAAAAATCAAAATTAAATATAAAGTATATAACTTAGATTAGTTTAGCACTGCCCCCTTGACACTGCAACAAGTTGACACAATGCCGCCTTTTATTCATTTTGAAGATTATGTCATATCATTTTTTACATATTTACGACAATTAAGTCAAAAATGCAAATATGTTCTTAATAATCACCAATAAGAAATTCCGCGAAAAGACTGAGTTTATTACAATGCACTTGTTGACTCTAGTACATATGTTGATGGAGGAAATTTATCAATCTTGTGACATCAAACCGCTTTGTGTGGACAGTTGGCTAATGTGCCTGCCAAGTGGAAAGTTTCAACCCATCATTTCTGTTTATTTAAAGTAAGCCATAGAGCCTCACTCTATGAAGGGACGACAATTTCCGTTTTATGGAATTTTTCGTTGAAATGATGTCTCTTCTTAGCGCAAATCCAGTTAAGGCGGAAAGTGTCGAACCAGATAAGCCTGTGCGGACTGCCTGTGACACTTTACGCACATGCATTATGCCCAGTTTTCTCAGAACAGGACACAAATTATATTTGATATAGATCCCAACATAAGTATCTTAGGCATAAATGTTTGGAAATAAGTAAAGGAAATTCCTATGACTAATGAAGTGATTATCTTATGTTCTGAAGCGTGACCTGCTCATTAGAACCAGACCTTTTGGTGTTCAGTAATTTAATTGTAATAATAATAATTAATTATAGCCACTGAGGTAATTAAATTGTAATGACAATACTTTATTATAGTCTGTAAGGTAATTTAATTGTAATAATAATAATAATAATTAATTATTGCTCCTAAGCATATTGTTAAAGTATAAAAAATACAACATGAAATCAAATGGTAACAGTGCATTGCTGGCTTAAAATGATTTTTTTGACACAACATCAAAATGAAAGACAAAATGTTGAGCATGTTTCAATTTATGGTGATTGTTTTATGACAGTCATTTATTTTTTGCGTGAATATTTTGTGATACTTTTGTCCTTGTGTACACATGCATGTAATGGAAAGTGACATCATGTTTAAACTGTGAAACATGCTGACAAATGTACAATCAATTGTATTGTTTTGTATAGATAAACCAGAAAGTTGAGTTGTAATTGTTTGTTTTGGTAGTGTTGCCTTTCTGTATGATATTGTTTCGAAACTGTCACGTGCAATTTTCAAACTGAAAAATGTTTTTTTGTCAATAAAGGGATCAGTTACAAATTTAAGTGATTGGAATAATTGACCGATAGATCTGACTCAATAACTGAATAATCAATCTAATTTATAGATTTTACGGATCAGTTTAAATGAAAAATGGACATCGGTTTCTATCACGTTAATAACAGATCACTCTGACAGGTCAATAATAGACAACACAAAATTATGACAAACAAGTATAGCCCAGTATATCACATCAACAATAAACAACAAATCTTTTCCATCAAATTTTACTTAGATAGGAATTTTACAAACACAATTTAATGAAATATACAGAAACCATGAATAATATTGGTTTTAACCTTACTTAACCGCCCAGTTTGATCTGATTGAAAGAAAATATAGATCAGTTTTGATATGATTCCCTGAACAAGCTGAACAGTTTAATGATCTGCCCTTGTTTCCCTTGCCTTTTTAGGTGCCGAAACCTGTTTGCAATACAACAGAACCTGACCAACATCACGATGTCACGAGAGTCTGACCTGGACCATGCCAGACAGTACTACGAACTCCTGTATCTGAACCCTGAGGTAAGTCAAACAAGAGCCTCTAAGTAAAAAGTTGTGTCCCCAGAGGTTAAAAGCAATCTGTAAAATATGTTGTTTATTGATGAAAACTTGAAGAGTTTAAGCTCCTTAAATTGCAAATATTTTATGTGAATTTAGAGCCGACAATATGCAGTGCCTAAAGTGGTGTGATTAAATTCATTGAATATACTGGAAATAATAAGATAACCCTAAATATGGTCATTTCGTTGGGTTAGGAACTGATAAAAGCTGTTGAACTTTTAGAATCAGAATGCATTGATATGAGCCGCGCTCTATGTAGTCAAGGCTTTACCCTTTGCATGCTGGGAAATTTGTCGTCTGCTAAAATGTTGTCTGCTAAATTTCTAAAATTAGCATTTTCTTTGATTTTTTTCAAAGAATACTATCAGAATAGCAAACAGTTTGGATCCTGATGAGACGCCACGTTCTGTGGCGTAGAACGTGGCGTCTCATCTGGATCCAAACTGTTTGCAAAGACCTTCAAAATCCGGTTCCAGCGCTAAAAGGGTTAATGCATGTACATATAGTGTTCTCCCAGATTAGCCTGTGCGGACAGCATAGCATATTTAGGGAATACACTTTCCAGTTTTACTGAATTTCCTGCCTACACCTGATTTCCATTTGGAAAAGACTTTCTTGAAACAAAAAAATCCATAAAAGAGGAATGTGTTGTTTCGATTACGCTTATCTGAGACAACGCTTGACGCACATGCATTAAACCCCGTTTTATCAGAGCACAGCTCAGATAAACTAGCTCCAATTTAAGGATCTACTTGGTTTGAACTGGGGACCTGTAAGCCTCTAGTGCACCCAATGCCCCACTAAGGTGATTATTAGGCACTGTTTTGACTGTGTGATAATGATCTACTTGGTTCATTGGTATAAACTGTCTCCATGTTACAGAAAATCCTTACCCTGATTGCTGAGAAGGGTCCCCAGTTCACGTTGGCAGAGTACAGTCAGTTGTTACAGCTGTACCACCGCAGTCACTTCACCGTGGACCATGCCATAATGGACGGGCACTTGAAACGACTCAAAGAGGTCACCGAAAAAGGTCAACATGAGACCATCTGATTGGATTGGATGTTATGGGACCAGAGGATTGGATTGGATGCCTCACGATTGTGTGATAATATGTTATGGTACCATTTGATTGGATTGGATGTTATTGGACCATATGATTGGATTGGATGCTAGGAGATTGCATGAATCCAAATTGATGACAAAGGTCAAGACATAATGTGGATTTATGAATTAGATCCTTATAAATCAGATCAAATTATTTATTCATAGTAAAACTAATATTTTGACCTGTCATTTCTTATCCATGTTTATTTCCATACAATAACAAAAGCAAACAAGAATATCACTAACATTGTTAGCTTTTGTTATTGTATGGAAATAAAACAATATCTTATGTACTTGTGTGTACTTATATGATATGTGCTTTCCTGTAAGAATGTATGTTATTATATTTATAAAATATTGTCAATTTGGCAGTTGGCAAAAATCTAATACTTGAAATTTGCTGTGACAAAAATTAGCTATTGTAGATCGCAGTGTATGTTATTATAAACATTATTTGCGGTATCTGTTAACTGTAACTCTATTACCATCTACATCTAGTCTAATAAAAGAGATGTTTTACACCAATTTAGTGATTCTTTTTATATGTTGCTAAATTTGCTGGAAACTATAGTACAATTATTTATTATTAAGTAGCTTAATATTGTTTGCCAGAGCCTTGTTTGTACTGTATTACCATCATGTATGTGCAATATATGTGACTTGATTATTTGATGTGTCCTGTATAAGTCATAAATAAACATAAAGTATTGTAGTTTGTTTTATCTTGTTTAACCCTTTAAGCGCTGGAACCGAATTTAAAAGGCATTTGCAAACAGTTTGGATCCAGATGAGACGCCACAGACCAGGATCCAAACTGTTTGCTATTCTGATAGTATTATTTGAAAAAAATCGAAGAAAATGCTAATTTTCGAAATTCAGCAGACGACATTTTAGCAGACGACTAATTTCCCAGCATGCAAAGGGTTAACAATGTTTTAACTGCATAATTTTAGTTAACACACAGATTGTAAGGGTTCATGTTAGTGGTAATTCATGTCTCATGAGAGGAAAAAGTTTATATTTTTCTGGAGAATCTTTGCAATTTCACGAGTCATAATACTGAAGTCTCAATCAGAAAAGGACCATTTAGAAAGACGGACATAGCTGTTCCCTTTCTCGTCATTGTACAAAGGGCTAAACAGGGACTAAAAACCCTGTTATAAATTGTGTAAACTGAAACTTAATCTTTGAATGTGCCCACTTTAAAATGAAAATCCATTTAAAAGTAATGTTTGAATTGACCAGAGGGTTTACAATACACATGGCATACTTATAAAATCCATAATATAGTTGCATCACCAGAAACAAATATACATTAACATTTTTCATAAATGGCAATTCCAATATGTAAACAATTTTCAATCTACAGACCGAAATCGAGATGTAAAAGCAATATTTACACCCCTATAGCTATAGCATATGCGTTTTACGATTGGCATTTAAACAACCTAAAGCAGTTTCGGTGTATACTACACATATGAGTATCAAGATTGAGTATATTATTTTTCATTTGTTTGTAATTTATTTGGTTTGAAAAACAAGTTGTCTGAATATATGAACTCTTCATGCAGTTGACGGTTACATGGTGCCCCATAAACTACGAGCCCAACATGTATGGTCTACATGTGTGCTGGCAAAGAAAGCGATGCATTCATGGTATGATAAAAATAAGAACAGTATTTGTGTCATTTGCATATTCCGCATAATTTTTTTTTACAACTAATCGCATTTGAATCAATCTCTTTCCCTGGATTTATTAAATTGTTGGCTCCGTTAGCCATCGGTATTTAATTCATTTCAGGGATTTTATTTTGTCGAGTTTCGGGATAAGATTTAAGACCCATACCTACAAGGCCTTTATATTGCTACGCAGTTGGGTGAAGTTATAAAATGCCAAAACGTGCCATACATGCATATGATACCTAGTCAAATATACGCATTGTTCTACTGGTATTTATGGCAGTAATTGTCCTACATCAAGACGTAGCTTAAAATCCTTCTTTCAACATCTGCTTAGCTCATTTATAATTTACTATGACAACAATCTAATACGTCACATTTCCGTTTAATGGTGTAACCCATTGACCTCAACAGTACAAAAAAGATATATAAATATTTTACGTGACCCGCATTGAGCGTGACGCTGTCGTCTCGACCTTTGTTAATTCCTCAAAGCAACAACGTTAATTAAATATGCAGAAATGCTTAAAACAGTGTAGCTCAATGTCTTACGGGCTAGTTGGTTCGTGACGAGTGTCACCCCATGTTCTGCCGTTTACTTACGAGAACGTTAGTTTATTTATGATCTTAAGTTGGTTTCGCATGACGCTGTGTGTGTATGTGTTTTGTTATGTGTGTTTTTGTTTAAACATGTGTTATATTTCAGTCATTGTGACAGTGTATCAAACAATCCGTTCATAATATCACGTGAGCTTGGTTGTTTTTCGTTGTGATAATAAATTACAAATCAACCAGAAAACTGGGCATATTTGTTATTAGGTCAGTTGTCAGAAATTGAATGCACGAACTTAAATCATAAAGCAAAATACACATTAACCAAGATATCCCCGTACATATCTTTAATGTTGTCTTATTTTAGTTCTCAGAGGCTGAAAGCAGAAGAGGTTTGGTTGTTGTAAGGATAAAACACATTTACGATCTTTCCAACACGTAGTTTAACAAATGTCTATAGATGTACATCGCTTTCATGGCATTGTGATTGTATTTTATGCTTGTACAGGTACTATAACGGATCATACGAGTACTTAGGTATATACATGTAACGTAAATCGTCGAAAGTATTTAATTTAATGCCGTTGTATATACAAGACATACAACATTTCAACGAAAATAAATTATTCAAACCGAGGTTATCGCCTTTGAACGAGCGATGCAGTGGCAGACATCAGTTTAAAAGCATCATAAAACACAGAAAACCCGTGATACTCACAAGTTTAAATAAACCCTTACCTCATAGCATTGCAAAACGGCATTAAAAACGAATTTAAATTCCCAATGATTTAACATTCATCACAAGCAACAGAGTTTCTACTTTTCTTTTAACGACGAAGTAAATCAAGAATCAGCTAAACCCGGCTTGTAAACAAGATTTGAAAACAAGCCAGCAAATCATATTCACATAGTATTTTACAATGTCAGAAGGATGCAAACTATGATAATGCAACAAACCATCGCTCCACCTAGCCACATAATAAATAAAAATAAAAGGGCATTTGAACATAAAGAATTTTTTGACCGCAACATGATAACACAGGTGATCATGATTATAGAAAAAGGCCTTGGCAAACAACGTAGACCCAGATGAGACGCCGCATGATGCGGCGTCTCATCAGGGTCTGCGCTGTTTGCTTAAAGGAATTTCGGTAAGAAATATTCTAAACATAGAAATAAATATACAAGACATCCCTAATTTTAGAAATAAATTGATCCAATTTCGAGGGATGGGAGAGTCCACTTGGCATGAATGGATTAACCAGAGTCGTTAAACGACGTTATACAATTAGTATTTACCACAACAACATAAACTTTCCCATATGAACATTATTTCATTGTGTACAGAAATCGCATTTTTAGGAGGAAAATAAGCTCATGATGATGTCAATGAACAGAACAAGGAACGACCAAGCGTTTTCTCAGAAAAGACTTGTACTGTATATTGCATTTGCAATATGGGTGATAAGATTAAGAGTTTAAATGTGCGTGCAAATGATATAAGGGTTTGATCATGTGATAGAGATATATTGCTGTCAGAAATTTCTGTCCACGGTTGTCGAAATATTGCTGATTGTATGTCAAGACAGTTTTCAGATAATGCAGAATGAAATACATAAATTGTTTTTATCCAGACAATAAGTGTTTGGCAATCCTGACATCTATATGTTTTCTAACATGCTCAACTTTCAAGTACACATATTTCATCATGAAAACCTGACCCTGAAGCTGTTTTATTGATGCATTTTCTTTGAAGTGAGAAAAAAAAAACATATGTGCTTTTCCATCTTTGAGTTTAATGGGCCGTTTTTCCCAGAAGGTACGAGCCGACGGTGGTTCTTTTGGTAGCAACTGATTTGGTTGCACAGAACTGTTTCAACCAAGTATTGGAAATGGCGTATCAAAGGCATATCTTAAAAGTCAACCATCACACTTCCGGAAACAAACAAGATCCATCGATTGGTGGGAAAACAACATTTGATGACATATCACATATCAGGCATACATACAGAAGCCGAGGGTTGTCAGAGAACAATGTTGAAGTCATCATGGCGTCTTGTAGACGATCCACTCAAAAGGAGAATATATAAATGTACGTGTCTTCTTCTGTGGAAAAAAGCAGATCGATATATTTCAAGAATCAGAAATTGAATTTTTAACTGAAATGTTTGCAAAACGATCTAGTTAAATTTTCAGGTTATCGTCATACAGCACAGAAAGAAACCGTTTTTCTGGATTTGAAAAAAAGCCAGATTCCTTAGCTTTGTTGCATATGGTTACATGGATTATCTTTATATGAAACCGATATAAACATCATTTACTTTCATATAGAGATTAGGAGAATATTCTTCATTACAACACACACATTGTGAACACATAAATAAGCTTACACGTATTTAAGTTTTAAACAGTGTGAGAAATTCAGAAATGCACACCAGACATTAAAATAGTGAATTCAAAGAGCACGATATATACTTGATGACCGTACTGCAACGTCACTGAGACAGTTAAAAATTCCAATATGTGAACAATTAAAGTATGGATAAATGTGCATTACCCTTCCGCAAGTTGTGTATTAACCCATTTATGCCTAGCGTCTAGAAAAAAGGCCTTGGCAAACAGCGTAGACCCAGATGAGACGCCGCATGATGCGCTGTTTGCTTAAATGAATTTCTGTAAGAAATATTCTAAATATGGAAATTAATATACAAGACATCCCTAATTTTGGAAATAAATTGATCCAATTTCGAAGGATGGGAGAGTCCACTAGGCATACATGGGTTAAAGACACTTGATCAGTTGCTTATACAACATATGACAATACGTATAACACATATATACACATCAAAGGGTCACCGCCTTTGGCCGGTTATTTCAAGGCCATTTATGATGTAGGGTACTTGACTGTGCGTTCCAGCATCTCTAAGATTAATACTATAAGAGCAAAGCCATGTAGTGTCTTTCGGGAACTAACATTGAGGTATTGAAAAATTTTGTTAGAACTTAGGTATAGCTTCTCTCATATTAATTATATTGAGTTACATATATTTTGTGGTTCTTTCCTCGGGTCGTCATGCTTTCAAACAACAAGCAAGTTCGCAGAACGCGACCAACATTTGACAGATTTTTTTCCCTGAATGTACGCGACCATCCTGTGGAAGATTAATTCATTTTTTATGAATGTGGTTAAATGTTCGGCATATGATATTTTGCATATGTCACATTTTAACTAAACCTTTTATATTATGTGTAATATATAAATTGCAATCGCACTATGATCGTGATCAAAACAAGTCAGTTTGAAATAAGGGGTAAACCATTATCTTAAACACCAACTGATTTAAATAAAAACATAATTGCATATTTAACTTTATTTATTATTCCTTTGATGGTGACATGCGATGTAGGCTTTATCATAATGTTGCATAACAAAAACATCGTAAATCACTCGAAAACGTTTACGGTACAATGTAAACTCCTTGTTGTTAAATGATTTAATGCACATTAAGTTTTCCTCAGTTTGCATTTGAACTTTATGCTAACTTGTTCAATGAATAAATCGTTGTTACTTTGGAATAACTTAGCATTTAATGTGTTATTTCTACATTTGCACATTTAACAAAGCTGTGTTGTTTATTGTTATATTATCTAAACTATTTATAATATCAGTATTTTTTTCTTTGACAAATAAATGCAGATACTCTAACGGATCATACGCCTATTTTTTATGTTAAAGGGACTTGTTCACAGATTTTGGCATGTTCTGAAGTTTGTCATGTAATGTTTTAAATTGATAACTATAAACATCAGAACTAAAGAGCTCCAATATAAAACAAGAATAAGTAAAAAAAGAAAAAAAAAGATAGAAATAAAGTAAACCACACCAGGGCTCGACCACTGACCCATGGAGTAAAAGCCAAGCGCCGAAACCACTCAGCCATCCGTCTTCACGTTTGTGTGTGTGTAATGCAGATTTTATGTTCGGGTCGTCGTTGCGTCTTTACGACTAGATTATGTGCGGACCTGACCATCCGTCTTCACATGGGATTCCATTTATTTTATACTTTGTATAACTATCAACGTATTGTTACAAAATATAACGATAGCACAAGCAATCGACATGTTTAGATCGTTTCGCGTCTGAGACGCTTTATAATTTTATCGATTTCTAACTATGATTTTTCGTAAACGAAAGTGTATTTTCAGTAAAAGTCTGCGGTGTTAGTGTTATTTCGCACACTGATGTAGATTGTTCATTTATTTCTTGAATCCTTGACAAAAAGTTGGAAAATTCTCATTTTGATAAACTGTGAACAAGTCCCTTTAATTAAATGTAACTTAAATCGCAGCATGGTGTCTGAAAAATACTTAAAATTGAACATGAAGCTGCAACAGTCAAATGTCGATCGCAGTGAAATATGCAACATAGAAATATTGCAAGCCAATATAAAATCCAAGCGAATAAACTTTCATATCCAACGAACGTTCTATATTTGACGCCTTAGCACAAACAAGACATACACCAATTCAACGCAAATAAATTATTTGAACCGCGGTTATCGCCTTGGAACGAACGATGCGGTGATAGAAATCAAATTAAAACTAGAATATTTCGCGATACTCGCAAATGAAAGTAGACATTAACTTAAAGAATTGCAAAACGTCATTAAAAGAAAAAAATAAACCAATTTTATTATATTTTACATACGCCATGATGTAACACTAACAACAAGCAATAGAGTTTCTACTGGACCAAGTATCAACTAAATCACGGCTTGTTGACAAGATTTCAAAACAAACCAGCAAATTATAATCACACACTATTTTATAATGTTTGAAGGAAACAATCTATGAATATCGCGCCATCAAGCCACCATTAAAAATAGGAAATAGAAATACCAGGTCATTTGCACTTCTATATAGAATGCACTGAAAACGCATTATATATACAAGCGATCATGATAATCACTAATTGTTTGTTGTTGTGGTTTTCTCTTTCTAATTTGTGAAAGCCATACTTGTTACATTTTACTATACCACATTTGTTATACAAGAACATTTTAGTTTTGTAAAACATAGCATCGAACAATATGTTTTACTAGATGAGACACCGTGATTGATTAAACCTGAGCCGTCAAACGATGTTTACCAATTAACATATGCCACAACAACATATAACATTGTTCAAGAACTCGCTTGTTAAAACGATTTTAGGCTTAACCTTGGCTTATAATACATGTTATATATTTTTTGTTAGTCAACTATAAGCTTAATAATTCTATATCCAATAAATTCATCCCATGGGCATTCTTCATAAGTACCACGTGACCGTCCAATATATTCCGGTATTGGATCCAACAAGTCTGTATTTTTTCCATATTGGACAGTTAAGTACAAGTGCACTAAGCAATTGTTTTTTTTTAACGATAAAAGCCGTTACCGAGAAAAAGTATAATAATCCGAATGTACAATAATCGATTCACAAAGACGCTTATTGTGCTGCAAATAACGATTATATAGAGGATATTTGTTTGATTCGGTGGAATATCGATGTGAATTCACGAGTGATCATAGAAAATATCTTATTTCTTTTTATATTATGCTTTTTAAACCGTTTATTTACATTGTAAAATAGTTTAACTGGATAATTTCGCTGGAATAATGACGTCATTCCGTCAAACAAATGACGTCATTTCACAGTTTAACAGTGAAAAATATCGATTATTTTCACTGTTATTGTTCCCTGTTTAAAACAGTGATATATAAGTTTTAATTCACTGATATTTCTCTATAAACCACCGGAAAGCATAAAATAAACATACATATGTAGCATTAAAATCAAACAAAGAGATTTAGAAAGGGATATAGAATAAAAAGCTTATTAGACGTTTAAACTGTACAATACGTGATATATTTGGACTCGCACACAGTTTGAAGTAATATATTCGCCTAACGGCTCGTCCAATATGACTTCAAACTGTGTGCTCGTCCAAATATATCACCGTATTGTACAGTGAAACGTCTAATAACCTATAATTATCGACAATAATTGTCAGTTGTCCAATGTATGATGTATGTATAAAGACCGTTTTGTAATACTTCATAGCTAATTGCAATTTATTTTATAAGGCACTTTTGTCTTTTGTTGCCAGTTTTTTTTTTAAAGATATTTTGACAGATGTTTTCGTTCGTCGGTACAGTTTGCTGCACTTAAAATGAAACCACATTGTCTTGACATTGCGTTGTACTATATTAAATAATCGAAAAGCTCAAATACATAAAAACATGTTAATACACAGTATATGCTCAAGTTTGTCAATATGATTGTCCTCGATCCCATACATGACGCCTTGAAACTGCTTCGTGAGAGCATTTCGAGTGATAAAACACATCCGTTCTCGCGTGGCTGTAAATGTCGTTCACAAACATGTTCATTTTACGACTATTTCAATCTTTAATTAAATTATACTTCCCCTAATTATAAATGTCACGCCTTCACACGACTTCACGATGTATTTAATTCACGTTGCATAATGATGAGTAATACTTATCAGCATTTTTTTAAGTGCATAATAAAAGGTAGGACAACCGTGTATTGGTCTTAAATATTTCTTCGTATGTGCTTATATAATTGGTATTTTGCATCATTTGGATTCGTTTTCAAGTGTTTTTATAATATCTGAAGAAAGCGTTTGTTTTACACCCTTACATACTTTTTTCCCGAAATGCATGACGATGATCTAGAGTTTGTACTATGATGTTCAGTTCTGAAATGTTGTTAACAAGAAGGAATATACTGGTCGAGGGCAAGTATAAGAAAAGAAAACAATAAGCGAAGAAACCATATAATTTAATAAAAACTGCTATGACGCCAAATGAGAATACAATTAATTGCTTAAACAAATTCCCGTGAGTTCTGTAAATTTCCAACTGTTTCTAATAAGTATTTGTTGAAAAAGCCTTAACCCGTCTTTTTGTTACATGTATACTTGTATAGTTTTATGGGCTGCCATTTTACGAGTGCCCATGCTCAGAAAATGTGCGACGCCTGTTATGGGTTCAAATTTCTTTGTTTTGAATAAAATCGATCACAAACAATTGCTACTTAAAACTATCAGTTATTTCTTTTATTGAAATATGTGTTTATTGTACATGATAATTATTCATTGAATTCTATGCAAAGTCGTCGCATCGTTACGAATTGGTTTTTGTTTATCTAATTAATAAAGGGTTACGTATTTGTATACGAAATAGCCACACTTGTTACATTTCATACCACATTGTTAATATACAAAAAAATTAATTCTCACAAAAAATGATAGGAGCGACGGGCGAACAATATTTTTTTATTAGAGACGCAGTGATTAATTTAACCACAGTCGTTAAACGACGTAAAACAATTAACATATGCCACATTAACGTTCAATTTCTCACATGGTCATTATATCATTGTTTAACAAAAATCGCAATTTAGGAGACAAATAAGCACATAGTGATGTCAATGTTAATATCAAGACACAACCAATGTTTTGGAAGGTCTGGACCCCTGATTAGCATTATGCTCGTTAATGTTTCAAGTATCTTCATTAACCGTTTATGGACGTTTGGAAGTATTCAGGAGAGAATATAGTTACTCGTAGTTTGATGAACCGTCCCATTAGAATGTCATACGATGTCTCTTGATACAGGAATGTCTCGTAATCACAATTTGGCTTAACCCTCATATTCCTGTTATATAATTTATGTATGCCAACTCTAAGTGATTGTCAACTATGTTCAGTGTCCCAATGTATTATGCAGGGATAAACATCGGTTTGCAATACTTCGTAGCAGCACGTTACAACTGTCTTTATAAGGCATCGTGGTAACATGTCAACTGTTTATTTGTGGCGAGTTTTGAGAAAACTGGGCAAAATGCTTGTGCGTAAAGTGTCATCCCAGATTAGCCTGTGCAGTCCGCACAGGCTAATCCGGGACGACACTTTCCGCCTAAACTAGATTTTTGCTTAGAAGAGACATCATTTAAACCAAAAATTCCATAAAAGCGGAAATTGTCGTCCCTGATTAGCCTGTGCGGACAATTTACGCACAAGCATTTTGCCCAGTTTTCTCAGAACACGACACATTTAATTTCAAGATCTTTAAGATTACGTGTTTTCTTTTCTGCGTTTCAGTCTTCAGCACTAAAATGCAAATACATCGTATTTTGACGTTGCGCTTTATTATATTATATTATAATATGTGAAACGTACTTATACATAAATTAATTTTTAGACACATTATTGAAATTGTCCTCGATTACATAAATTACGCTATGAAACTGCTGAGGGAGAGCATTTTTAGTGATACAACACATCCGTGCATGTGTTGCTATCAATGACATTCACAAACATGTTCATTTTATGCAATATAAATTTCCACTAATAATAATATCACGCCTTTAAGATGTTTTTTTTTTCAAATCGCATTGAAACGAGTAAATTACTTATCAACAACCTTTGCAATTCATTCTATAAGGTAAGAAAACATTGAAGTGTTTTTAATTTCTCCGTATGTTTGCATAATTTGAATGTGATTATTAATTGTTTCATGATTACGTGAAGAAAATGTGTGTTTCATACCCTGTAATACTTCTTGCTGAAATGAATGAGCATATAAACGTGGACAGTTGAAATAAACTAAAAATTACATCTATTATCTATTCAAAAGTAATGAAACATTTCATTAACAGCGCATGGCCGATACAAACACGTTTGTACTAAAAATGAACATTGTTCTACAACTGTTATTAATGTCTAAGGGTTTCCATAATTAATGCTTTACTTTGTTATACGTTGCGCATTTAAAAAATTTACTATTATATAGTTTGTCACATTTTCATTTTGATGTTGACCTATTGACCTCAAAAGGTATATTGGCGTGACCCGCTAAGAACTTTTTTTTCTCATGTCGACTTTCGTTCATTTTTCAAAGCCACCACGCTAATCATAAATGTTAAAAAAAAATCCCTCGATGTCGTATGGCCCAGTTACTTTGTGATTTGTTGTCAGCCCATGTACAGAGTTTAACTACGAGAACGTAAGGTAAATTATTGCGTAATGTCATACCACATGTGACGAAGTTTTGTTACGTTATATGACCTATTTGAATTATGTTGACAATATATCAACTAAAACATTCATCATTTCACGCGTTACTTATTCTTGCTTTTTTCGGTATAAAACAACAATTTGTAGAATTTAACCAGGAAAGTTCATCATAAAATGTGTTTATAATTTTGGCACTTAAAACATAATTGTATAAGTATATGAAATTATAAAGCGTGTTTGTCAAACATAAACAATGTGAATAAGTAGAGGATCATTCTTATCATCACTGCAAGTTTCGTAATTTGTGACAAGCGACAAATGTCTAAACATTAAGACACAAGACAAACACACATAACACAAAACTAACAAAATTCAATAAAACTGGGATCACCGTGTTGGAACAGTCAATTTAAAGCACAGCATTGGGGGATTAAACCCGTTTTAATCCATTTATGCCGAGTGGACTCTCCCATCCTTTTTCATTGGATCAATTTATTTCCAAAATTAGAGATGTCTGGTATATTTATTTCAATTTTTAGAATATTTCTCACAGAAATTTCTTTAAGCAAACAGCGCAGACCCTGATGAGACGCCGCATCATGCGGCGTCTCATCTGGGTCTACGCTGTTTGCCAAGGCCTTTTTTCTAGACGCTAGGGATAAATGGGTTAAACCCGCTTTAAGGGCGCCTTAACCGATAACAAGTTTTATCTCATATCATCTCAATTCAAACAAAATAAAAGGTGATACGTTTAATTTAATTTAATGACAATTTGACTACTCAGTGTTCGTACGCTAACCACAAAACAAGATATATAACTTTATGAAGTAAGTTGTTAATAAATTATTCAAACATTTAAAGCAACTGCCTTGACAAATTATCTCAAAACATATTCGAAGTCACAATCATCATTATTATTATCATCATCAAATTCTTCATCCTCATATATTCACCGTCATACTCACCACCGTTATAATTAACATAAGAATAATCAGTAACGTTTTTCTCATCACCAAATTATCAATATTCCAATCATAGGTCAATACCCATTCGTTTGGATATGGAAGTATCAGGAATACTCATGTCTGGTTACTGAGATATTGCTTTTGAACTGTTGATTAATACTCTCAAAATGATTATGTTTATCGTGTATTATATGCTGGTAATTGTAATTATATGACACTATTATGGTGGCGGTTTAGATTTTAATGACGATACAATCTTGAGGACGAATACGATGTAGATAATGGCGGTGATGGTTGAATGGTGTTGTTGTTGTTGATGATGATAAAAGAACATGATGGTAGGGATGGTATTTGTGTTGTCGTTGATTATGGTGATGATGATGATGATGTTCTGCGGCTGATGAGTGTGATGATAATGAAAAATATGATAAGGATAAAAAAAACACGATGAAAAGGATTATGTACCACTTTTGTTTTGTGACCACTAACAACACACATTCGACACAATGCAAGGTGTTCAATACCAAAGTCTGGTTGACAGCAAAGTGATTTCCAGAGGTAACGTACTTTGGAATTGACACCAATACGAGTTACAGCAAGACACAATTCAGTAAGTGTGTATGTGTGTAATTTTCAATAATAACAACACTCATACAAACTAAACGCTAAACTTTTGATTCAAAAAGAGGCTGTTCCGTCAATAAATGTGCTAATTTTCATTATTTTGTTTTTCATTATCAATTTTTAAAGCTCACATTGTATGATTGTATCAATGCATTTGAAACAGAAACGGTGAACACGAACTTAAAAAATGTCACGTGTGTACTATATAGAGCTAGTGTAGACCTACAGTGTGGCATGTATCACGTTTTTGTATGTGTATTCATATTTTGGGTTTATTTATTTTGTGATGTGTATATTACTTGTGCTAGAAATAAATCAGGCCTGAGAAGATGCTGCATTCGTTTAAATAGTATTTCGGCGCGTTACGTTCATTGATGAAAGATGTGATTTTCACACAAAAGGAAAATGTATCAACTCAACTACTTGATCTAAGCGCGAGATTGGAATGCAAAAAATAATTGCATGATAACAAATGGTTGATTCCCACCGAACAACAACAAATGACGACCTGACTTAAGAAACGCGAAATTGGACTAAATTAATATAATTGATATGGTATCAAAGCCAACAAAGTTGAAAATCGTATTTTGTAGTATAAATATTTGAGTATTGAAAAAGCTTTTGTCATCGAAAAGTGTTTCAATGTGATATTTAAATTGTATAAAAACATATACAAACGTTTATATAGTGTTTCTATATAATATTGAAATACAAAGGTCGCATGCATTCGGAGATAACAATCAATTTACACAATGAGAGTGAGGTTTCCCGTTTGATGTTTACGTTTTGACGTAATTTGTGTATTTGGGTAAAGCGTTAGGTGGTACCGAACTTTGCTGTGAACCCAACTTCGATTTCCAAATTATGTTAAAACGGGCTTGTTGGTAATACTTTAAAATCGATCGGATTCTACACTTTCAGTGTCATTCTCGATCTGTGTTAAGACACACTCAATATACCCGAATGTGTGTGTGTGTTTTTTTTTTATTTAAACTTGCTATTTTTTTAGGTTGTTTTTACAACTTTTGTGCCGTCAGCGTTCTACTTTGTTGTTTGGGATGTGTTTCAATACAGAATGCGAAATTCAATGACGTATGTTGTATTTCTGTGTTTGGCTTAACATTCGGTTTATTTTTTATTGCTTATTACACTTTTTGTGAACGACATTTACGGGCTATTTTACCAAACATAGTCTGGAGAAGTTTAGTATACTTTATTCACTGTCTGTTATATTAAGTAATTGCTTTGTCGCGTGTCTTTCGTCAGGTCGTCATACCTTATAACCGATGAATAAAGAGGTTCGCAGACCGCGACATTTGACATTTGTATTCCTGTTTGTGGCTGAGTATTCAGGATATTTGTACTGCCTATTTCACCGTTTGTGAATGACATTTATGGGAATAAGTTTAATCCGATCATGACAAAAACAAACTCATAATGTGATCAGGTGCTATGCGACAGAGGGATGCCCAAATGATATGGTGTCAAAAAACAGGTTGCATGTATTTTAAATAGTTTAAAATAGTTTACCTAATTTAAAAAATTATCCATACGTTCTTATGTAAAATACATCAACTAAACGTAAGTGTGTAATACTGTCTCAACTTAAGGGCTTCAACAAGATGTTATTTATTATTTCTTTGATGATGACATAGAATTATGGCATTTGCTTCATATTGCATAACCAAAGCATCTTAAATCACTCAGAAAAATTACGGCAGTGGTAAACTCTTCTTTGTTTTGCACAATTTAATGCTTTTTTTACTTGACGTTTACAAGTTTATGCTCATGAATAACTCGTTGTTAGTAATGAATACATAAGCATTTATTGTTTTATATCTGCCTTTTCTCACAAATCACAGCTGTAACGCTTCGTGTTCAACTATCGAAACTGTATTTATGCTTGTTTTTTTGTGCGGTCCTAACATTTGTATCGCAAAACGAAATTTAGATAATCATGCCTTATCCAACAAAATAATAACTTATGTTAGGTTTTGGGTTAATTATATGACTAAAAACGCACATGATGTCCTAGAAATTCCCCCCCCTCCAATAAAAAAAATAAATAAAAAAAAATACAATATATATAACGGAAACGGAGTTCAGTGTTTATGATAGTGAAACATGCCAATATTGAAACTCCAGAGACGCCACCAGTAGAGAATCTCTGGTCACCATCCGACAGCCTTTTACTTCAGACAAATGAATTATTGACAGAACAGGACAGGACAATGCAACGCATCCGAGGTCACCGCCTTGAAACGGTCACGTCAAAGCATAATGTAGTTTACATCTATTTTAAAGGTATGCCACACCTCACTCTAAGCTAAGAATTAATCACAAAATACACAATTTTAAATTAACATTTATATAATATATAAAAGCATTGAACGAAATAAATCATCGTTAAAAGAAAAAAAAATATTTTGAACATTTTTTCTCTTTGGCACGATGAAATGAAGTCGATACAAGTATCCGCCAATGACCTTTTCAACATCCAGCAAAAAACACTTACAGGACACAGTGCAACGAAGTAACGCCTCCAAGCCACCTTAACATATACGAACACCTGAACATGTTGACTTCACTTTTATTTTCCATTGCGGACAATTGTGGTTTTATTTTAATAGCTATTCTTGTAACATTTCAATACCACAACGTTTATACAAGTAAATTATAGTTCTATAAATAACTTAAAGTGTCAATGGGCGAACAATATGTTTTGTAATAAACACAGTGATTGATTTAACCACATACAGTACATTTAACAATGAACTTTTTTCAATTTGAGAGTTTAATTTATCGCATGAAAATCATGTTCAACGAAATTGTTGTTTAACGGACAAATAAGGAAGTAATGACGTCACTGTGAAAACCAAGCTTCGACCAAGGTCATACAAGTATTAATCAGTGACTTAATGATATATGTTCGGTCACGATCTTCGTTGAATCTTTTTGAAAGCACGGAACTACTATTTCCGCAAAGAATCTAACGAACATGCTGAAGATCCGTTTCATTTCCATGTCAAACAACGGCTTTTGTTATGGTCACATCTTATCGTCTCAAATTTGTGGTTTAAACTGAAAAGACTGTGACATTTTATGCTAGCAAACTCTCAATTACTATATATAACCAGGAAATTACCAGGTGATTTATGGAACACAGCCTTAATTGGGTGAATTCTGAATTATGTGAGACAGCATTGATTGTGTATATACTGATTTATGTAACACAGCCTTAATTGTGTGTATACTTATGTATGTGAGACATAATTGAGTGTGTGAATACTGATTTATGTATCACAGCCTTAAGTATGTGAATTCATAATGATGTAAGAAAATAAGTACCGAATTATTACATATTAATCAAAGCAATCGCAATCGAATCTTTACGAGGCAAAGTGAAAATAATGGTGAAGCAGGTATCAACTATACTTACTTGCAATACTTAAATTTGACACATTCTGTCCCACACAGGGGAAAACCTGCAATCAAGCTGCCAGAACAAAAAACACTCAATAGAACAAAAGACTGTTTTGTTTTGTTGTTTAAGATACAATCGTATGTGTTATCGCATGCATTGTTCGTGATATGTCAGAACACGTTTTTAAGGTGTTTCTTTTTTAGCATGTCAATCATACGTGACCAATGTTCATTAATTAATCTGCAGTTCTTTGATTTATTCCATTTGGTAGCATATTTCTGCAAACCACGCATCCACTTAGCTATATTGAATATTTTCATAAACGTTTTCACATATTCAGTTATTATCTGGCAAGAAGAACCTGTGGTGGTTATCCACTTACTAATCGTACCAGAAAAATACACTTTAGTGCACACTTTGGCCAAGTGCAAATTCTCTTGCGGTAACACAATATCATGCTGTCTGTCATTAAATTATGTGAACAGAAAGTAATGTACGTTATAATTATCACGAAAAACACACTTGTCGTGGCATGCCAAGCAACTATCACAATAGCTATTTCAATTATTTTTCTGACAAGTGTCTACATATTCATTAATGTTCTTCATGGTAAGCGGACACATTCTGTGATATCCACTTACCTATCTAAACATGAATACAATGCATATAAGTATGATGAATAAATCGTCTTTATGTTTTTTTAATAGCTAAACATTTAATCTTTTTTATGCATTTCCACATATTGTCATATAATCTAAACTATTATAATATGTGTCTTTTTGATCACACACATTAATGAAGATACTGTAAAGGATATGTCCATTTAGTTATTTTATATACATGTAACTTGAATCGTAGCATGGTGTCACGGAAATACTTTTGCAACATAGCAATAGTGTAACTCGTTATCAAAACCAGGCAAATAACCTCAAAATATTGCCAAAACCACAATAAAAAGAAGAAATCATACCAATTTTATGAAATTTCACTGTTGTTACATTCACCAAAATACGGACGGATGGAACTATTCCACAGAGAATGTAGAGAAACATATGTTGATCTTCCTTTCCATCAGAATGTCACAAAATGGCTCTTGGTTTAGGAGTGTCCTGTGGTGACGATGTTTAGGCCTTACTCTGAATACCTTTTATATATTTGATGTGCGAGAACTCTTAGATTAATAATTGACAATTATTGTCAGTTTTCCAGATGTTATAATGTATGCAAACAAATCGATATGCATTACTTCACTGAAGCTCTTTATAGCTAGTTGTATAAGAGATGTCTGCCAATTGTCACCAGTTTATGTCATTTTAGATACTTTTGTGGTGTTTTTACGTCGTTACAGTTTGCAGCAGAAAAAAATGCAACCACTTCGTTGTGGCATTGCGTTTTAAATATTAAATATGTTACAAGTATAAAACATAAATACACTTAAAGACACAGTATAAGATCAAGTTCGTCATCGCGATTGTGCTCGACCACAATAAATGACGCAATGAAACTGCTAAGTGAGTGCATTTTGAGTGTTAAAACACATCCGTGTTTATATTACTGTAACTGTCATTTACAAACATGTTCATTTTAAGAATATTTCAATATTGAATAGAAACAAATTTCCACTAATAATAAATGTCACGCCTTCACACGACTTCACGATGTATTTAATTTACGTTGCATTATGATGAGTAATACTTATCAGCAATATTTTAAGTGCATAATAAAAGGTAGGACAACCGTGTATTTGTCTTAAATATTTCTTCTTATGTGTGTACATGAAATGAGTGTTTTGCATAATTTGGATTCGTTGTTAAGCGTTTTAATTGTTACACGAAGAACGTGTGTGTTTTTTACCATGTTATACTTCTTTCTGAATTACGATGATTTAGGATGTGTCCTATATGATGGTGAGTTCTGAAATCTTGTTAACAAGAAGAGATTTACTGTTCGAGGACCATAACCCGAAAAACAAGTATAATTAAAACAAAAACTGTTCAATATTACCAAATCAGATTACAAATGTTTGCAGAAACACATTCCCGTGATTTCTGTAATTGTGTATAAAAGGTATTTATAAACATAGAGCGTTTATTAGCTTTATGTTGGCTTTTAATGTGGGTGAAGACAATTGTATTGCAGCATTTCAACATCTTTTAATTTCAACATAAACGAGTATGAACAAGTTGTTAACGTTAACATTAATTTTAAAGTTTTAATGAACAATATATATAACGACACGTTTGTTTTTTTAACGCAATGCCTATACAGACACCTTTCAGTCTGTACTGAAAAAACTAATTGTCCTAAAACTGTTATTTATGTGCAAGGTTTTCCATAATAAAAGACTTATTTTTTCTATCCAACCCCTTCTTTGCTCATTTAAATTATTAATAAGAATACAGTTCGTCCAATTATCACTTATATGTTAACACATTGACCTCAACGTTGTCATAAGGTATATTTGAGGTGACCCGCAAAGGAATGATTGTTGTCATGTCGACTTTCTTAAAATTTCTCAAAGCCACCATGCTAATTATAAATGGTAAAATCATCCCTCAATGTCGTATGGGCTAGTTACTTTGTGATCGTTTTGTCAACCCATGTACTGCTTTGACGTACGAGAACGTAAGGTAATTTATTATGTTAGGTCATAACCACATGTTACCAAGGTTTCTTACGTTATATGATATAAATCAATTACGATGACAATTTGTCGTGTGAAACATTCATTATTTCATGCAAGACATGTTGTTTTTTCGTTTTCGGTGTAAAACAAGTTATTTAATTTAACCAGGAATGTGAATCCAAATATGTGTTTATTATATTGGATCTTAAGTAATGCCTTATACATGTATAAGAAGTTAATAGACTAGTGTTTTACCAAACGTAATAAGTGAAACTCCAGATGAACAAGAATATAATTGTTTTCATAAGTACCAGCTCCAGTATTTGAGACAAGTGACCCATACATTTAGACACAAAACATATTACAAAAATGAACGTCAATGAATGAAACCGGGGTCATCGCCTTGGAAAAGTAAATGAAAATCTCACACTTGGCCCATATGCATTAATAAAACTTTTATTAAATAAACACATACACACAGCAAAAGCCAAACTATTGTTGTATTAAATATAAGAATAATCAATCTTCATAGCCATTATCTTCAAAAACATTCTTGTTAACAGCCTCTGACGACTTTTACATAAGAACATTGAAGATAAGAAATAAACCCAAGTGACATAATCAGCAGATAAATTATTGTTAACATAAAAATTCTCTAAAGGCTGACTAATAATATTAAAGATGGACATAGCCTCATTAATAGTGAACAACTTGTTTAATTGGTCACTCGATAAAGTGAAAATAAAATGCATTTAACTGAAACCAAAGCAATTGACCATGCATATTTATCAAAATCCATTTCCAACTGTTAAAGGTAATTTTAATAGATAAATAACATACGTCACGCGAATTCTATCACTGTATTTAGATTAACAATTGAATTCAGAATTCACATAAAACACAAAGTCAGTACTCATATATCTTTCTGAATGATTAACGTGTGAGCTGCATTTGAAGTCTGGCATCGATCTCTTATACAAAATAACTTCGGAATGCTATTCCCCGAACACTGTGATTTATTGAAATTAATGTTCGGACAACTTAATATGAACGGGTGAAGATTAATGGGACGATAATAACGTTATACTTTTCGTTGTCGAAGTCAAAATAAAACAAACCTAAATAATTAGGCCAACACAATCGACCTGGCATTTCCCGATGAAATTATATAAATATAATATTAATATTACTAACTTATTTATATTAATGATATATAAATATTAATAATACTATCTGGTTATATTTGATCCTTGCTATGGTGTTAAATGTGTGTCCTCTTCATTATATAGAAAACAAGTGATGTGTTTGTCAAACACTATGCCCCTTTTTGAGCGATTTTGACTCATATATTTAACTTTTGACCTTGAAGGATGAACTTGATCTTCACCACTCAAAATGTGCAGCTCCATGAGATACACATGCATGCCAAATATCAAGTTGCTATCTTCAATATTACAAAAGTTATGAAAACGTTTAAAGTTTTGGGACAGACAGACACACACATACAATGACAGACAGATAGACAGGCCAAAAACAATATACCCCCTCCTCTTAGAAGAAGGGGGCATAAAAATAATGTTATTCAAACATATTCGGTATAAGCAAGAACGGTTGCAGGACGATATATGTCTGAAAAGTACAGGCTGGTTGGTTAAACTCTACTAAGCTTATCATAATGTTTGCTCTTGTTTCAACAGAATTCATAGCCCTGTGGATAACGCAAAAGAGTATTATTAAGGCGCACATGGTTCGATCGAAATACTTTTTCTCATTTTACCTAATCAACGTTCCACGGATGCCACGTTACGTTTGTCGTCGAAAAGGGTCTCAGGGGATGGGCCATTAATTAAAAAAAAATGATTAAATTAAAATTGTATAAGAACGTATACAAAGGGTTATCTCATGTTAATATATTATAATGAAATATAAAGTTTGCATGCTTTCAGAGATTATCAATGTACACATTACGAATCAGTCGGTTTTGCCGTTTGTTGTTTACATATTGACGCGAGTTATTTATGTTATCGAGTAAAGCGTAAGGTGGTACCGAATTTTTGTGTCAACCATACTTCGGTGTTCAACAAAAACGAGTGTTTGCTTTTCCATCACCATCATTTGCAGCTGTCTTTATTACTTCCTTATTCTTGAGTTTATTCCTACTTGCGGATTTATTTTTTTCAGATCTTTTTATCAATTATCATATTGTGTAGTATAGAATATTTAAGTGATATTGATAAAAATGGTGGGAAATTTCAAAATGTAAAAAAAAGATTAAACAACAAAGTCAATGCTCCACATTTCCTTATAGTTGGCCTTAAATTTATTTCCTGAAATCTGACATCTGATGGCATGACTTCCTTTTATGTTATAATGATTGCAGATACATTAAAAAAAATCTGGAGGGGATGTCACCCTCTGGAATGCTTGACGACCCTGTAATTAGGTCAAACGGTCAATAAACGCATTTTGCTTTAAAAATTGAGGTAACATTGCCAAAATTGTAAAATATCAGATACTATTACTGATTTTAGTCCTGAACTGACGTATATTTGATACTTGAAGGGTAACCTCATTTTTAAACTGATTGTGCATTTCATAAGTAGGTCAAAGGTCATCAAGTGCACTTTTATAACCCGTGTATAACGTATATTTCAGTGTATGTTGAAACCATTCAAACATACATGTATTATATATTTGTAAGTAACTTTTCAATGAGAGATGGATACTTTGATGATGAAAAGAGTATTTCTCTGTTGATACAAGTGAATGTTCCTAACTTTGTAAATTACGTTACCTAAATTAAAAGAAAACAATGTTCATTTTTAGACTTTTGATACCTATTGCGTTTTATAATATAACAACTTTTTATAATAAGAACCAAAATTATTTCTACATTATCCTATCAATACAATTACGAGACTTTAAACAATGAAAGTATAGTTACAAGTAAACATGTGTGATCTACGTTACAGTCTAAATATATATATATATTGTTGTTTATATATATTGCATATTATGCTAAATACTATTTTAAATAAAAGATTTCAGCTCAAATAGTATACTCTAATGAAGTTCTTAATACTGTACTTTCTGTAATGTCATATTCATGCAAGATAAGTTTTTTTACTTCAATAAATTAGTATTTATTGTAAAAGATATGAAAAATGTAAAACAGAACTTATTTTACCAAAAACAGTGATCTATTTAGTAATATATTTTAAAATCATGAAGTACCGTTTATAAAATAAAACAAATGTTCATCTGACTTCAAGGCACTATTATGACCTACTGTATCAGCATGCTGGATTTAATGTCGGTCGTGTGTGATAATGTATTAAACATATGTTACATAAATTCACAGTTTTGTTCCAACGAATTACTATGGCAGTATATGTATCTCCTTATCTTCTATCGTTTACAATAATAATCTAGGGTTAAAACAGCCGTTCGCTTCACATGCGCATTCAAACAAGCATCCTTGGTCAGATCGATAGCACTTACATCGTGCTGTACTAAACTTGGTTTGACAGCCACATGATACTAACTGGACATATGCTGCAGGGAATTTTGGTTTCCTCATCCATACCGGTTTCAATGAATTTTCTTCAAGTTTCCATGCGCCAGTATCAAGAGGATCATCAGGCTGAAAATCCTTATCTGTGGCATTTAGCCATATCTTTGCCTGACAATTTGCCCTTTTAATGTGAAGTTCAAGCGCATCATTTGTAGGGGGTAACAAATCCAAACTCTTCCTGGCTTTCAAAAATAACCGATACCTACATGTGTCAATGTTTGGTGGGTGGTCCTTACAGCAGCCATACAGCACACACAGAAATTTAGAAACTGCTAGAGCATCACAATCTCTACCAACACCTTCCAATGTATCAGGTTGTGCGATATACTTCACCTAGGCGGTTTTCTTACTCATTCCATTTAGAGCAGACGTGGTGTCGCATCATGTCAATGCGTGAAACCCCAAAATGTTCATTCTGACATTGTCACCTAGTTTTTCAGATATTGTGTGCACAGGGTATTTTCTTTGTTTTCCTGTACAAGAAATCATATATACCTCGGCGTCAGCTCCAAGCTCCAGGGTGGTATATTAACAAGAACGTCAGTGTCTTTACAATATACTTCTAAACGCTTGTAGCCAATATCAAAATTGTCCCTTGAGTGCAATATCATCCGCGTATCTGCCTCCTCATGATTTACACATAAGTTTGTCGCATCAAAAGTTCTCGACTTTGAATCAACATCACCTGGAAATTCCCCTCCTACAACTAAAGTTGATCCTGCTGGAAGATTTTCTTATTGTTTCAGAAATTCGTTTGAGAGAAATTCAGCCAAGTCTGCTTTATTGTCATCGTGTGTGATATATTGTTCCCATTTTTTCGGAAGAGGAACGTTTGGACTTGTAATGAGCGTCCTAATAGGTCGATGCTTTCCTTTCCTCTTAACTCTCGTTCCTTCTTGATAGATTTACTTCCAAAGTATCGATAAAAAGTCACATCAACTCGGGTAGTGTTTGCGCTGAAATGCCTTAAAATAGATGTTACAAAAACATCTGCATATTGTCCAAATGTTTGACAGACCTTAGGCTTACCTAAACTCTGTTTTAACGCGTGTCCATCAATTATTGCCCATGTTGCATCAATCGTTGTCGGAACAACTTGAGGCGTCACTATATCATTTTCCTTTGTACGCACTTGGAGTATGTTTGATTTCTGGGTTTCATGAATTTTACCACTAGCATTTGCAAATGATAATGGCACATCAGAAAGTTCATGTTCTAGTACAGATGCTGTTTCTACGGCTCTCCCTGAATGAGCTGCGTTGAAAAGTCTCTGCATTAGCTTTCTGTCAGCCTTTAAAATCTTTGTCACTTTCTGCTTTTCACTGACTGTCTCCTTATAGAGATATGCCAAGGTTTTGGACTGTACCTTTTAAATAGGAGCATACAATTCAACATTCTGCTCTTTTAGCCTTTTCTCTGCCAATTCCTTGAGTAATGTTTTACCTCGACTTTCACAGGTTAATAAATCATCTCTGATATCATAAGTTGCAACGTCCTTAGATGCTATTGAGAACAGTCTGTTCTCCTCTTCATGCACTCCGAATATATCATATGAATCAACGAGCTTCATCCTTTTCTTGATGCACTCTTCCTCTGAAGAAACTCTCGAACGAGTTCCATCTGCTCTATTCTTGAATATTCCAATATCTTCGTCATCATCATGTTGATTGAACAATGTCATGGTACTATTGGAAACCTCAGATTTTACTGACCACGTACTACAAAAACCTATCTATTGCTTGGTCATGTTTTGTTATTCCATTTATACCCCTGTCGTTTTACACATTCTGTTTATCCACTCAGTAGCTTGGTCGACAGGTACTCCGTTGAATGATTTTTCCTTCAGCCTGACTACAAAGTGACCTTCGATAAACTCTTTGAACACTTCAGGTGCTGCATATTCTTATGCTTTTATGTCTGCTACATATATAGGACCCCAACGGGCATAGTTTGTGTAGTCGTACACCATTAGCCAGAGTAGCATCTCGGAAAAGGCTTCAATATGCAACAGCCAATCGCCTATTCTTTGGGCTTTAATGAACTTCATAAGGATTTCAACCAAATGTAGGTAGGAATTCCAGAAAGAAAAGTTCTTCACTTCACTTTTCTCTTTGTCGAATTTATCTAGTAATCCACCTATCTTTTTTCTCCTTGACTGCTTCCAAAAGATTATCATTTGCTTCACGAATATCATATTGGTTCAAACGACTTTTCATTTCAAAAGCAACCTCTAACTCTCTTACTTCATGTTCAAGTTCTGGGATTTCTTCTTCCTTAGATTCTAACCACTGACGAAAATATCTTAACTTTTACCTCCAAATCGCCTCATATGCAAGCATATGGCCCCTAACCGCACGATAATATGCCTTTCCATCCATAGCCTTAGTAACAGTCTTTTTTTAAGCGTACGTTGTACTTCATTATATATATAATGGATCCTTTTAATGTTTCTTTTTACTTTACACATATGTTTATAGAGTTAAAAATGGCAAAAACTATTCAATTGTTTAAAAAAAAAAAATTGTACATAATATTTTATTCTGTTGATTTTCAATGCCAGTTGTCATGTTTATTTTGGCATAAAAGTGCACTAAACGACCTTTTCACCTACATAAGTGAACACTAGAATAGATAAAATTTTAATAAGATCCAAGAAGGTTCATTTTCAGACAATATTACTGCCTTAACATTTTCAATTTTGGTTAAAAATCACAATGAAATGTATTTCAACTCCTAAATAACTAAAAACTGTACCCATTTACCTTTGATCTAATTAAAAGGATGTTAAGCACCTGAGAAGGTGAAATCCCATCTAGATTTTCAGCAGAGGGTGGGTGTGTAGATACCAAAAAACATAAAAAGACGCTATGCATCAAAAATGCCACTCAACTTTTTTCCAGGCACATTTCTCAGATTCTTAGGTTAACTATTATGAATGCAGTCAAGACATTATTTTGTTTAGATGATGGTGTTCTGGATAACAATTTGGACCAGTAACTGCGTAATGTAATATGGTAAGCACAGTTTTTCTTTTACTTTACAGGGAATGCATTGTGATGAAGTTTTTATCGCGCTTATTTGGATTATATATTAATTGGTCAATATTTACTACAAAGTATGTAAACCAATAAGATCTGAATTGTATTTTCATATGCATAAATATAAACCTTACACTGTACGAATTGTATTTGTAACAAATGTGTGACCTTATTCATAAACGTCCAATGACCAAACTTGTGTGTTATGGTCCTTTTATTTATTAGTTTCCATGGCAACCAACATTACATTTCATAAGATATTCATATAAAATAGTGTAACATGTTTATTGTATGATAAACACAGATGTGGAACATGTTTAACTTGATTTTCAAGGTCTATAATGCGCAGATTACACATCTGTTGGAAAGTGCAGTCAAACACCGTTAGTCAACATGGAATGTTTTGCTCATTTACTGTCCACAAAAAAAAGGCTGTAGTATTATTACATATGCTATACTCGTGCTATTTTTTGAAATTACTCCTGAAATATTAATATTATTTTTTTGTATACAATTTACATATTCAATTTGTATTTTCGTATAGTAAATTAAACAATGATGCAAAAAAAAAAAATTATGTTACCATGGGAACCAAATTAAAAAATGGTATTAGAGGACAACAATAAAATGTGTGTATGTGATAAATTAAGAATAAAATGAACCAACAATAACCAAGTTCGCACTATGTGAATACCTTCGACAGATATTATTTTAAATAAATGTGTTGGAATATTTGGTATATAATAAATTGACAATGACACCTTTTAACAAAAATTTATTTCTAATTATACGAAAGATATTAATTGCAATTTGTTATCTATGATCGTCGTCCGAACAGTCTGAACTAAGAGACCCAGCATTAAAGTAAAGACCAACTGATTAAAAGCAACAATTCAAAATCGTTTTCCTTTTTTCCTTATTTTACATTCTGGGACCTCTCGTAGGTAAGACCGACCAGCATGTTCAAAACTCAAAACATTTCAGTGAATGCATGTCGGGAATCATGATAGAAGATGATGAAATATTCAATTCACATGATGTTGTGTCGTTGTTTACAAACACTCCTATTGACAAAACCATTGATATTATCGAACAACGGCTCCTTTCTGATACTACTTTGAAAAAGAGAACCATCTTAGAAGTGAATGATATTATGGAACTTTTGAAATTTATCTTGACCACCACATATTTCCAGTTTCGCGGAGAAATCTTTCAACAAAAGTTTGGCACGGCGATGGGTTCACCAGTGAGTCCCATAGTAGCGAATCTGTTTATGGAGTGGCTAGAACAGCAGGCCATTGCAACATCTCCCATAACATGCGCTCCTAAACTTTGGAAGAGATATGTGGATGATATTCTGGAGATCGTGAAGAAAGGGTTTGTGAATCAGTTGACTGAGCACTTGAACACAGTGGATACTACAGGCAGTATCAAATTTACAAATGAGGAGGAAGTTGAGGGCAAGATACCATTTCTGGACTCTTTGATAGTGAGAAATGAGGACGGATCGGTGAAGCTCTTGGTTTACAGGAAACCTACACATACAGATCAATATCTGCAATTCGACTCCCACCACCCGTTATCTCACAAATTGAGCGTGATAAGAACTCTAGTTGATAGATGTTTTACGATAGTGACCGATAAAGAGGATCAGAAAAGGGAACTTGACCACNTCCAGTATGTGACCATATCGTATTTTACCATACTTTAGAATAATTATGTCGGTCGAGTCCACTCCACATTTAAATGATACGAGACCGGTTTCTACGCTCGAGCGATCATTTCTATTGTTAGTTTAAAATTGTTGTTAGTTTAAATTGATTGGTTAATAACTTGTGTAGGTATCCTCGAGGAGTTATCCTCGAGGAGTGTAGTGATGTTCAAATCACATTGACCACGGAGTTCAGAGCGGGAAGACGTAGTCTTCGGGCATTTACTTCACGTTCAGAATTCGTTAGTTTTATCTTCTTTGTTATACAGGTATGTTCAAGTATTTGTCTACTTGCTCGGTTCATTTGTCACAGTTTGCGCGTATTTCTTATACGGGTAATTCTTTTATTTTTCGACCTAAAGTTGTAGTGTTCGAACGTCGGTATAGTTTCTATTTTAACATTTTATCACTATTCTTTGTTTGCACTGTATCACGTAATCCACTTACAGTTTCACCAATGGACGAACGAGGCATGATCGGATTGTGTGAGTGAAGAGATAGTATTCAGAACCACATTTTGGTAAGTGAGCTGTATGAGTTGTGTACGAGATTATGTAACGATGTTCATTGTAAATTGTATCTGTTTTATGTATTTCTGTGTAGTGTAATTGTATGCTGCATGTTCTGTAATGTTCATATTTATAGAAGATGCATTTTATGTGAAATTGTATTTTTTCATATCTGCTATGTTAATGTAGATATGGCCACTAGATTGAACTAGCATTCATGTTTTATCGTGTATTATTCATTCTATTAAATAATGCATTATCATTATTTTCAGATTGCGGAATCTCTTCATTCAAGATGTACTTTAGTATCGGTGTATAATTAACGTATGCTATTTATGGTGAACTTATTAAATGTGTTAAAATATATATAGTTATAATCTTCCCCCTGAACTCTGGGTTACAATAATGTCCACAAGAAGTAAATGGATAATGTTTTAAAATGGAGACCTACATGATATAGATACTATAACAAACCATACGCCTATTTAGGTACAAGTATTACCTATATATATATTGTATACATGTACCTTACATCCTAGCATGGTATCCCAGGAATACTAAAAATTGAAAGTGAATCGGCAACAGTTAACTCTTAAACACAGTCAAATGTGCAATTTTAAAATAGTGTAACACAATACCCTAACCAGATGAAAAACAACATATCATTTCCAAAATAAAACGGCATTAAAAGAACAAATCATACTAGCTTTCTTATATTTTTATAAACTCACTGATGTAACATCCACCCAAAGGAAAAAAAACTTATACTTTTTTAGCAACGATGAAATGAACCAAGAAGTATAAACTCAATTCCGGCCTGTTTGTTTAAATTGGAAAACAAACTAATAAAATATATTGACACATTATTTTACAATATAGGAAGTATGCAAACTATTACTATACAACAGACCATCGCGCAATCAAGCTGCCATTGTTGTATGTTTTTTTAAACCACATTTGTTATATTTCATAGCACATTGGTTGTATAATAAAATTTTGATTTTGTATAAAAGCTGTAGAAGCGACCACGCGAACAATATGTTTTATTAGAGACACCGTGCTTGATTTAACCAGATTCGTAAAACGACCTATAAAAATTAACATATGCCACAACAACATACAACTACATTGCGTATTATATGTATGTACACTGATGGGCTTAAAGCCTTATGTATTCTAAAATAAAACGGACGTATGGAACTTCTCAGCAGAGAATGTACAGACACATATTTTTAACATCAATTCTAACAGAATGTCAAACAATGGTTCCTGGTATAGAAATGTCTTGTGGTCACGATTTGTAGGCTTAACCGTGGACGCCTGTTATATAATTTATCTAAGCCAGCTCTTAATGATTGACAACTATTGCCAGTGATCTCATATATGATGAAGGGATAAACAACGTTGTGCAGCACGTTACAACTGTCTCCATACGACATTTTTGTCTATTTTCACAAGGTTTATTTCATGTTAAGATATTTTGATAATACGTGTGTTTTTTTCTTTCGCGTCACAGTGTGACGCATTTTAATGCAATCAGATCGTTTTGACACTGCGTTTTTGTATATTATAATATGCAAAATGTCTAATACATTAATAAACTTGATACAGTAATTGCTCAAAGTTTTAACTGTGATTGTCCTCCAAAACACAAATGACGATATTTAACTGCAGAGTGAAAGTATTTTGATTAGTAAAACACATCCGTGCATGTGTTGCTGTCAATGTGATTCACTAACATGTTCATTATATGAATATTTCAATATTTAATTAAAAAATAATTCCACTAATAATAAATGCCACGACTTCACGATGTATTTAAATCAAATTGCAGTACAATGAGTATGACAATAATTTCCCGAATGTATAACCCTTTGATTGTTAAAAAAAAATCGCAATTTAGCAGACAAATAAGAACATGATGTCAGTGTTAATATCAAGAGAAGACAAAGGTTTTCGAAGGTCTGGCCCCCTAATTAGCATAATGATGGGTAACGTTTCAAGTATCTTCATTTACCGTTCTTCGGACGTTTGGAACTTTTCAGTAGATATCGTAAGGAAACATATTTTGCTCATCCGTTCAAACAGAATGTCAAACATTTGCTATATATATATGGGAAACGTTTTACGGCTTTACCTTGAATGTATGTTATATTATTTATGTAAACCAACGCTTAGCTTAAAGGGACCTTTTCACGTTTTGGTCAATTAACAAAATTTAAAAAGTGGAGGAAACAGTAATTAAATATCCATTATATACATCTTTTGACGATTTAAAAACCTGAAAATTAAAAAAGCGTTACAAACGTGAAACGATTAAATAATTTGGATAGTTCTGATGTTATCGTTATATTTTGTGACATTACGAGGATTGCTTATATAATGTTTAAAATACACCACTCACTGTATAAGTAAGCACGGATGGCCGAGTTGTTTAAGTGCTAGACTTTTTTCTTTCTTTTATTTTATCCTTGTTTTTTTTACTGGAGCAATTAAGTTCCCATGTTTAAATTTATACAATTTTAAGCATTTAATGACAAACTTCAATACATTACAAAATCTGTGAAAAGGTCCCTTTAATGATTCATAATGAGGGTCAGTTTCTCAATATATGTTGTAGGGATAAACAACCTTTTGCAATTCTTCATAGCAGCTCAATACAGCGTGCTTTAAAAGGCATGGTTGTCCATTGTCACCAATTTATTTCATTTTGAGATATGTATTGGTTGTTGTCCTTCAGTCGTAACGGTTTGTGAGCACTCGAAAAGCAACCACATCGTATATAATACTACGTTAAATGTTTAACAAAAACAAAGTTTACGATTGCCCTCGACAACATTAATGACGCTATGAAACTGCATGTTCATTTTAAGCATATTTTAATATTTAATATAAATAATAAATGTCACGCCTTTACACGACTTCACGATGAATTTAATTCAGATAAAATAATGATGAGTAATATGTCACATCAATATTTTAAATGCATAATAAAATAGAAAACAATCCTGTATTGTTCTTCATTATTTCTTTGAATGTGCATATATATAATGCAACATTTTGATTTAATAAGCTTTTTAATAATAACAAGAAGAACGTCTGTGTTTCACACCCTGTACTTCTACTTCTTCCTGAAATGCATTCGGATGATCTAGGATGTCTACTGTATGATGTTAAGGTCTGAACTCTTGTTAAGAAGAAGGGATTTACTGGTCGAGGACGGTAACGAAAAAGACCAATAACCGAAAAAACCCGTAACATTTTACAAAACTTTTTAATCTTACCAAATAAAATTACAATTCTTTGTAAAAATACATTTCCGTGAGGTCTGTCAATTGTCCAACCTTTTCTTATAGGTATTTATAAACATACAGCTTTTACTTCATTTTTGTTACATGTAATGTCTATATTGGCTTGGAATTTCAGTTTACGAATGCGCATGCGCAGAAATTCAACATGTGAGGGACCTTCTATGGGTTCAGCATTTTGTTGTTACAAATAAAATCGATACCAAATAATTGCTGCTCACAATAACGAGTTATTATTTATTGAAATAAAATCCGCTGTTATCACCAATATAATCACTCCAAGTTTCACTTAGATGTACTATATCAAACTGTGAGAGAAATGTTAAAAGTGCATGGTTATCAGAATGTTTCTTCAGCCCTGCTATATTCCAGCTTAAAAAGTCAAGATTTAATTTTGCCTGCAAAGGTACAGCTGTATTGTCACTGTCGCTATCCGTGAAAATCATGCCACGGTTCAATAGGCTTCGGCCGCTATCCTATTCCGGGTCGCTGTGGTCGGAATCCTCGTGTTCGCGCTCCTCGCCTAGGTAAACATGCTCGGATTGGCTGCGCAGACTCGGGGATGACGAAGTTTGCTGTTGGCAAAGATTGCCATGTGTTCGACTACGTGTTGACCTTGTGCAGTATTTACGAATGCATTTTATGTCATTCGTGTTTTCATCATAGCAGTATACATTGCAATCGATAATCAGTTTATCATATCGCACAATTGCATATTCACCACGATTTCGTGCTTCAATCATGCGCTTTCCTAATTCATAGCGATGTTTTCGGACTCGGAGCGAAAAATCTTCGTTTACCTTGGTATTTGAATTATTGTTCAATGTGTTACGTACAGCGCTAAGAACATGATCCCTGTCTCTGGTCCACCCAAAGCCTACGAGAATCGTTGGTTTAGTGTCGGTCGCACCCCGAGAAATGCGCTGTGTATTTTCAATATCTAATTTATCAACATCTGGTAGGCATAGTGTATTGGATAGGAACTGACGAACCGTGACTTCAGAAGTGGACATTGATTCGTTTCGGTTGCCTACACACCCATCATTAAACAAGTGTTTACGTCGTTCTTGATTTTCGAGCTTTTCAACGGACAACTCAAGTTTATTCAATTTATCCTTTAATATTATGTTGTCAGCACATAACCGATCATTCTCAGACTTTAAGGCTCATGTAAAGTGTAAAAAGCGTATTCTTCACATAGGAATACTTCAATAAATATTATGTCAATAAATTCAATTTATATGTCAATAGGCTAGTAAATACTTGTAGAACATATCAGTAAATAATAATAATAAAAAATATGATGCAAAATGTTGCTTTTGAAGAAATACACAGCGCATGCATGAAATTATCAAAAAAACAAACGGAGGTAAATTGAACAAATTCCTTGTGTCAAAATATTGTATACACTTAATTTTAGATACTACAAATGAAAAGTCCACACAAAACACACCAACAATCCTAAAATATGCAAAAGAAATACATCAAAAAATGTCAAAAATTATCCAAACAAATTAGAAACTACTTTAAGTATGGTGGACCAATTGTGACATCATAAAATGACTTATTTTTTCATTTGTTGGAAAATTAACTATCTTTTTCATTCAATGATAAGGAGAATACTAAGATATGAAATATTCTTTCTAATATAAGGATGGTTATTACACACACACACACACACACACACACACACACACACACACACACACACACACACACACACGTGAAGACGGATGTCTGAGTTATTTCGGCACTTGGCTTTTACGCCATGGGTCAGTGGTGTGGTTAGCTTTTTTTCTCTTTTTTTTTCGTTTTTTACCTTTATTCTTGTTTTTATTTTGGAGCTCTTTAGTTCTGATGTATATATTTATCAATTTGGAGCATTCTATGAGAAACTTCAAAATATGCCAAAATCTGTGAACAAGTCCCTTAAAATACAATTACTAAGTGCAATATAAATTATTTGAATTGGGATACGCAATAAAAGGCAATTTTGGAACTGTAATTGTTTATTATTAAGACACATTACCTTTACTCGATAAAAGCTTCCGTGTTGCGATTAGGTGGAACAGCGGTTCACAGATTATATGAAGAACAAACACCCATATAGGTTTATGAATTTTGTAGAGCATATTTTCAAAGGGAAGCGTACAAACTCACGGGAAAAGCCGAATGCCGTGTTGGTTTTCGTACATTTCCGTTGATTGGACAAAGTGCACCTCCTGAATTATTTAGCTATAATTAATTTAACAGTTACAAAACGACCGATTTAATGACAATACAAACTAACATGATTGTAATTGCTTTATCTACATGTGCAAATTTAAATTAAAATATTAAAATACTGAAATACTGTTTTGCAACAGTTTCTTAACCGTGTGTCACCATATTTTAATGATTTTATCGAATTCCATATTACATGTATATGTTCGATTTAATAACAATAAATGACACGTATACGTTTTAAACCTCGAATTAACGACTTAACCGTACAACTGTTATAGCGGATAATTTACTATACTAATATTTTGATACAGGTACTATATTTTCATAATAAAGACGTGGAATTTTCAGGGACGACAAATTCCGCCTTTACGGAATTTTTCGTTTAAAGGAAGTCTCTTCTAAACGAAAGTCCAGTCAATGCGTTAAGTGTCGTCCCTTAATAGCATATGCGGACTGCACAGGCTTATCTTGGTTGACAATTTACGCACATGCATTTAGCCCCGTTTTCCAAGAACTCGGCTCAAAAACTAGCAATAGTAGTAGGCCCTGGTCTACAATAGTAAGCTTCTTTTGTTATAATTCTTATACTGTACCAAAAAAGAGCACCACTAAATTCGCGCCAAACGTCTCATTTATTAGACTAGTTTTAAAACATAAATTATCCTATTTTAGTTGTTGTTGTTTTGTTTGCCACATTTTGTTAACATTCGTCTCCGCTGGAAATGTGCAATCAAAATAGCAGTAACTGATCGGGATCATCAACTTTCTATAAATTAACCCAGCGAATAAAGCTTCGAACGCCATTACAGTGTATTATGTGCCAATGCTATTGTGAACTCTGCTAATAAATTATGCCGCTACAATGTACAATGCCAAATCGTATTAATTAGTCCGATCCAAATGTCATTGTTAGCATCATTAATTCATTATGAATAATCGTTTATTATGGGACACATTCAATAACCGCATTTTACTACACGGTTGTCATTTAGCTTTTAGCTCATGTGATCACATTTCTTTCGAGTTGTCGTTTTAAAATTGTCCGGAACTCGTCGAAAGTCAAGCGTCCTCCTTTACCAATACATGTACATTAAAACGACATCATTCATAAAAATGCTTCTAAAATATTTACCAAACTTCAAAGAATTCGTATATGACTCATTATCCAAATTATAAATTGTTCACATCGTACCGGTCGCTGATTGCATGTATGTCATTACTCAGTTGAGGTGAAATAGATTCAAATTAGCCTCGTTCTGGGAAAACTGGGCTTAATACATGTGCGGTTCGCACGGGCTGATCCGAGACGACACATTCCACCGTCACTGGATTTTAATTTTGAAAAGACCTCCTTTAAACGCAAAATAAAAATAAATTACGGAAAATGCGGACACAGGCTAATCTGGGACGACACTTTCAGCACATGCATTTAGCCCAGTTTTCACAGAAAGCGACTCAAATAATGAAAAGCGTCTCCTGTGATTCCGCGTTGCCCACATGTTTCGAATCTGTCATGGACCACGGTAAAATGTTCCTCTACAAAACATTGTAAAACATTATTTCCGTGGGATATAAAACTGTCGTCTTACGTTACATTGTTTACATGCAAGTAGTAAACAAAACAAAATCTTTCAATAACTCTGAAACCCGAAATCTCATGGCATGGACAAATAAGTGTGTTTTAATTTTTGATCAAGATTACAAATGCTAACTTTAATGAAACGTACCGGTACGTATATTACCATTTCTTGACACCCGAGTTGCCCTTACACTTTCCCGGCCTCTTGTTCATGCGTGTTGATGAATGTGATTTTTAGAAACAAAAACACTTTAATCGAAAATACTTTTAGTAACTGTTCACTATTCAGTATATATATATAATAGTAAAACAGTATATATATTGTTGACACTAGATGTCGGCCTGGACGCAAATGAGAACTGTATCGAAGATTGATGGTACACATTTATCGGCGATACAGTGAAGAAAATCTCTAACGAAGTCTCCCTGGAACTTCAATAAAACAATCAAATTGTCACCAATTACTTGGTCTTAATCGATGACTTCTTCTCGGAGGAATACACCACACACGCGGTACAAGAACAACAATACACGTGTTTTACACACTGGCACCAGACATATTTGTTAACAGAAACCACGGACAGAATCGTTCATACACATAATTGTGTAGAATGTTTTGGTATTTACCTTCCTTAACAAAAAATAACGACAAATGTCAGAATTGTCGTATCGACGCGCAAATTTGCCGTTCTTTCGTATCGGTGAACTTTAAACACGCTTACACACCATATCAATTGGGCAAAAATCATGCACGCTACACTTCTGCTTATGGCTACTAAATACAATGTATCCATTTATATGAACTATATATACATACTTTTCACCTATTCTATATCCGTCTTAATATGTTTGGTATGTCTTTGATTATTTTACGACGGCATGATATCCTCGTCAGTCTCATAGTTGGCGTCACTTCATTGCCCGTCTTACACACATACAAACAAACAGACAACAATCAGCGAATTTATTTAAACACCGTGATAAGAGATATTTCCAGCGACTTCTTGGTTATTCAAACGTTTTTTTTTTTCACGTATAACT